>PVIH01003311.1:0-16587 GCA_004025045.1 Sigmodon hispidus | reverse complement strand
AGTGGACAGTTGCCTATACTTGGAGGGCCTAGTTCCTTATCTTGATGGTTCCCCAGTGGCTGTTCTTGATTCACTGAGATCCCAAGAGCTTCAGCCAGCCATCACTGTGGGAATTTTCCTCAAAATCCCTATCCCCTTGGTCATATAGACTCTCTTCACCTGCTATCAGCTGGAACAGGGACTCAGCCCAGTGCCCAGCCATATATTCATGCCTCTACCTCTATTCATTGTTGGATCTCAGTTCTGTGAAGGTATATGGAGTGACTATTCATTTTATTATAGGGGAAGTCCTATTTAGGTAACACCCTCACTATTAGTTGGAGACCTAGCCAGGGATATCCTATGAGTTCTTGGAGTTTCCCTAGCACCTGATCTTTTATTTTTAACCCCACATTGACTTCTTCTATTAAGATCTCCATCCCTTTTTTTCCCCTCCTTGTTGTTAACTAATTGGGAGCAGAAATGGTTGCAATCAAGAAAAGGTGGACACAAATCATGAGAGAAAGAGATGATTGAGTGAGAGCATATTAAAAATTAAAGATAATAAAGCATTGTATAATCTTTATCTGTGAGTCTTCATTGCCACTTTCTGTTTATTAAACATATTTTTCTAAATGTGATTCACTGTTTCTATAACTTGTTATCATTTTGGATTATGTGGTATATGAGAAATATGCAAAAAAACTTGTTTCATTTTACTAAAGACATATGCTAAAACATTGTCTGTCTTAATCTCTACAGGTTTCCCAATGATGGCCATAAATTCTAATAAACATCTTATTACAGAATGAACCTTTTCAGATGTCAAAGTACTTGTCCATTGAAATTCTGAATATGTAGATATGGTATGATCCATATGTTTGAATTTCCAATCTCTATAAAATGAAACACATTCATTTGCCAAATTTGATTTATCTGAGTGTCCTTTGGTTTGCCTCCTGGAGGTAGTAAAATTTGGTTTCACACTTTTTTTAGTTGTCTTAATTTGTGGTCAAGTGATAGAAAGATACGTTTTTTGAAACCAATATTAATAATATGTTTCTTACAAAATTCTGAAACTGTTATCAAAGGTCCTAACAATAAAGAAATAATAATTCCATCTATTCCTTGTGTTACAGGGCCTGATATTCAGTATGGAATCTGAAATGTTTTATAAGGCACAAATTCTTTTTCTGATTATTTCTTATAATTAAATCAATAACAAATTTAATTCTATATAATCTGAAATAAGTTAAGTTGTGTTAATAAATAAACCAATTTTTCTTTATATTGAACTTCAGTAGCCATATTAGAAAGTTCTAAAAATTTTAATAATACTACAAAAAAACCCTCATTTTGACTTTTGAACACAATCATAAGGGCTTTTAGTCACTTTACTTAAATTTGCTAACTTATGCCTGTCCTGATTCATTTGCATTAGTATAGGATAAGGGGTTCCAGAAATTGATGTATATTATAAAATGTGAGAGAGAACCCATTAGGTTTTTTTTTTTTTAATATATAAACTGAATTCTCTTGCTTTTGAAATATTTCTTGCTAGACCTTTCCTTGAAATTACTGTAAGTTTTTTTCCAATATTCATTTTCTGGCAATAATGAGGCAATTTCAGCATTAGTAAAAGGTACCACAATTTCTGTTGGGTCTATTTCTGTTAACTGATGAGGTGTCAATTTTCTTTTCAGAATCAATTCAGGAAGCTTTCTACATAGGTCTTTAATTTCATTTTTATACTGTGTGATTAAACACCATTCTACAATATTATCTTCTCCCTGCATAAGAATCCCTGTAGAAAAATGTGTAGAAATAACTATGACCAGTATACATTCAACTTTGGATCCAATTAATTCACATATGCATCCTGTAATTTTTCTACTAAACTTAATTATTTCTACACATCAGCTTGTAATTTTCTTAGACTATTTAAGCCTTTCCCACCTTGTAAGGTTTGAAATAAGTTATTTAGCTGTCAGTTCAGTTCTGGGCAATAGACAGTTAGTGATTCCCAACAATTTGTAAAATTTACTGTCTACAATTTATTTTTCCTGATTTATACTTTCTGTCTTCAAACTTATTTTAAATCTATCTTACACCTTCAATAATTAATAGAATTAATAGAATTTCTTCTTTGTATTTTCTCAAACAAAAAATTTAAATTTCCATAGAGCAAGAATTTCTTTATTACTTTAAACATTTTTTTCTAATGTTCTGAGTTTGAATTAGTCAAATATCCATATAATGACAAATTTTAGATGAAGAAAACTATTTACAAATTATTTTCAATGGATATAGTACAAAATATTGATTCAAAGTAGGGCTGTTTAATAACCAATTTGGAAGAACTTTCCATTAATATCTTTTAAGGAACTGGGAACTATGATAAATAGGTGGTCTGAAGACAATTTTTTTTCTATTCTTTTCTTGTAAATATATGGTAAAAACAATAACAAAATAGTCCTTCAAGTCAATCACCATAATAAACAATCTTTTATATAATAAGGATGGGAAGGGAACTCCAGGCTAGAAAGACCCCATTGACTGAGTAATTGTATTTATGGCTCCCAAATAAATCTTTTTGAGATTTCTTTAAGGGCAAATATAAGATATTTCCAAGGACTAGTCGATTCTTTAACATATTGAGCATTTGACTGTTTCTTTACCAGTTGTTCTAATACCTGAGATTTTTCTGATGTCACTGGCCATTGTTCTATCCAGAAAGGCTTCAACTATTTTAGAGGTAGGACTGTTGGTTCCTTTGAAAGATTAGCAGCTGTTGTACCCTGCTTAAATATATTCTAAATGGTCTGCCACTGTTCTTGATAATACCTCGTAATATTTTTTTTCTCAGAAGCATATGCTTATTTATGATTTTTTCTCATATTGGAGGAATATTAATCAGGTTTTCTATTTATATACTCATAAATTCATGGCTATATTAGCTACTTGTGGCTTTACTTTTTTTTCCTCTCATTCTGTCCCTATATACTTGAACCTCATTGTACTTTGTTTTACCAAAGATTAAGTTTCAATTCCTAGAAGCTGAACAATGTCTTTTTGAAGAAAGCAATCTGGATGTTGAGGTGTTGCGAAAATTATTGCTCTATGCTTTGCCTATGTGTAGCAAACCTTTCATTATAATGCCATTTATTTGTATTTTTTCTTTAGACTTTGATCATTTCTAGAAGTTTGCCAAAATATTTGTTCTATTGTCTCTCCTGAAATATTGTGTTTTATCTATTAAAGCTATTTTGTCATCCAGAGCAGTATGGTTTTAACATGCATTAAATCTTTTCATCATTCTGTGAAGGAGTTTCTTCAATCCTAACAGGGAGTGATTAAACCAAATTTAACACTGGTGTCTGCCAAAGGCCCCCCAAGATATTTTTTAGTGGCAATGGATGACCTTGCTTGTCCCATGTAGATATGCATCCATTACTCTATTGGCCTTTGGACCACTTTCTATGTATTCAAAAAGGTTAGGACATTCTTTCTGGATTTTCTCTAGAAAAAGACATTGTTTCTACAGTTGACTAGCCTAAAATCCCCTTTCAGATTGCCTTGTTTATCACAATTAAACAATCTAATATTTTGTTTTGTCTTAAAATTTTTAGAAATTATTTCTCTCAGCCAAGTATCATCAAATGTGAGATCCAATCTGAGCTGTATTTCTAATAAATTTATATATGTGTGCTATCATTTTTAAAAGCCTAATTATCCCTTTTGCAATTTACATTTGCATTTTCAAAAGCCAGAGATTCAATTAGTAGTTATTCAACTTGTAAACCTGGTATCATTTTATTTATAGATAAATCAGTCTTTGTAAAATATTAGTAAAAGCTTCCTTGAGTCATTGTATAATTTTAGGAAAAAATTCAGTCCTCTTTTCAGAGTCTTTAACCCTGTCACAAACATTCAAAACTGCTATATGGCATAGGGCCATGATGTAATCATCAAATCTAAACTGCATTTTCAAATCAGCATACCGGCCTTTACAGAAAGTTGATATTGGAAAATATCAATCCTCTAAACTTATCTTATTGTCCTATGACTCCTACATTCTCTGTCAACCATTTTTTTCATTGTAACTGAGGACCAGCTTCCAATACTGCTGTAACTAAATCTTTCCAGTTTTGTGGAATAATTTTGTTCCAAGTATCCCATGTGTTTAATATTTGCTTCATAAAGTATAAATGCATATATGTAGTGATACACTGTAGATTTAATAAAAATAGGCTGAAATATTAGAGAACAGAGCCCAAAGAACCAAGCCATAAAGCTCAGGGAGTCGTGACATATGCCTTTAATTCCAGCTCTAGGGAGGCAGAGATTATCTGAATTTCTGTGAATCCATGACCAGACAGAGTCTTGCATTAGTGGCTCATACCTTTAATTCTAGCATGAGAAAAGTTGAACCATGAGTTAAGATAGCTGACCTGAGAAAAGAAAAATAAGCCAAGAGGAGCAGGAATCCTTCCCTTTAATCTGTGTTCCCTTTTCACTGAGAACTGAGAGTGAGCCTAAGAATTTGTGGGATCAGAATCAACCCTTTTATGCCCACAGAGTTGATATGTCAAAACTGACTGTGGCTCAATTTCTATGTCTGACCTTTCAACTTTTCCATAATACCAGACTTCAGGTTTTTTTAATTGACAATACTAAGTAGAACTTGTGCAATAAATATCATATGAAACTACTACTTCCTTAAATCTCTTCAAATATAATATTTCTGCAGGATCCAAATTATTTTTTCTATAGCATTGGAGGTGCCCATTATCTGGTAGTAATTCTTAATGGTAACTCAATAAGTATTTTTAAAGTAACTTTGTACCACTCTTCTTCATGTTCATAATGCAATGATTTGGTAATTTCTGCTCTAAATGCCAATATATTTGTGTGAATATTTTTCTTAGTTTCATTAGTAGATCTTTTTATAGATTGCATTTTATCAGTCATTTTTTAAATATATGGTATTGATATCAGTCCACATTTTAATGTATAAAATATTAATTATCAATCATACAATGATTATAATCAAACAGTTCAATTACAGCTAATCTGATTATTCTTTCATTTACTTTTTTCATTTTCAAACTATACACTGTGAAATTATACAAAGACTTAACTCTGTATTGTAATATTGTTCCTCATGGAACATGGGAAAAATCTTTAAAAAAACAAAACCTTAATTACTCCCTTTAAGGATTCCCAAGGCGCTCACCAAATCTATTGACAATAATGGCAAAGTTTGAGGCTGGCTGTTGTTTCGTCACATAGGTAGGCAAAGAATGTGGGAAGCATACAACCCATGAGAAGAAAGATCCATCCACCTGAAAATCAGTCATGGGGGTGGAACGGTCATGAGGAGAGGCCTCCATGGCAAAAAGCAAGGACCTGGGCTGCCTGAATGACAGAACTGGCCACTGATGGGTGATTAACTCTGTGTTATTTGGAGCTCAGCACCCTGTGATATCTGAGGTCAAGGACAAGTGGTAGAGACTGCTCAAGAGAGGCTATAACAGGAAAACCCCAGACTCATGTGAAGAGCCTAAGGAGAGGGAGACAAAGACAGTCTAAGTGACAGCTTCACAGGTATAAAGCTGGTAGCAAATGACTGCCCTGAGTTCTCATGCCCCACATAGTATTCCCACCACAAGATGAAGTGTTTACAAAATATTCTTTATCACTAAAAATTTAAGAGTCAGGTATCAGGTTAAAAACTTGACTGATCAGAAAAGATGGTGAAGAAGTGATCAGAGCTCTCTCCTTTCTTTTCTTCTTTGCTCATGAATTGTGCAGTTGTCATTACCGTTGCAAGATCCAGGCTTTCTATACTCATGCATAGATGGACCCATGACAACAAAGGCACGGTTGGTAATCACTGGTTGTAAAGGAAAAAGTCATTTTACTTTTTGATTTTGACCTAAGTATGTTGGTTGTACTCCATTGGATTACCCTACTGCCATGAATATAGAGAAAACATCAACTGGAATAGGTCTTGGATTTGAATTGGGCAAAAAGTATTGGTGGTACGGAATGGTACATGAGGATTGTGAAGTGCTAGTGATTCAATTTTCTCTGTTATATTTTAGTTCATAAACCATGAATTTGATATGGGAAGACAGATTTCTTTTCACAGTGAGGACTTGTTATATTACTCAAACAGAAGATTTATCTTCTTCTTTGGTGCTGTTAACAGCTCAGTTTTATTGAGTGTTTTATGGAACCATTGTTAAACCAACCAAAGTGACCTAAATCCACAGAAAGGGAGAAGCAGGTTTACCTCACATACCCTTGCTCAAAGTCAACAATTTAATTCATTCTTGTTCATTTGTCTCCCTGTACCACAGCCTGAGTTGTGTCACCATCAGATTCTTTTCTCCTCATAGAATCTTTAACACCTCAAATAATCACATGAAGTCTTATATTATTTTTATTTTGATCAACCTAGTGTCCAGGCATATAACGTGCTAACTCTTTCATTTGAACTCAACCCACCTTGTCCAGCCACACTGCTTGATACCTTTTCTTAGCAGCATTTCATTTGCATCTCCTGGCAGCTCTGGTGACTCTGTGTCATTTGTCTGCATGTCTGCTCTGTTCTGAGATTTCCCTAGTCTCATATCTCTGAGACAATTCCTGTCTACCTTTAGCCAATCAGCTTTTATTAAACTCATAGGCAGGACAAATATCTATAACATTACCAGCATAATCCCATTGTAACACTGGCTTGTTGTATATTGCTATTATTATGTTTAGGTATTTTCCCTTTATTCTTAATTCCTCCAAGCCATTTATCATAAAAGAGTATTGGATTTTTGTCAAAGGCTTTTTAAGCATTTAATGAAAAAAATCATGTTTTTTTTTTCTTTCCTGTTGTTTATATGATAGATGCCATTGATTTTAATCCAGTAGATGCTGATACACTGTCTCTCTCAGATAGCAGTTCTTGATCCAGCAGAGGTTAGGAATTGTGGGTTTGGGGTAGCCACTCTTGATTCTATAGAAACTCAGGAACTGTGAGTCTCAGAGAACCACTCTTGATCCAACAGATGCTGAGGAACTGTGTGTCACAGGTTGTTGCTAACATTGCTGGGTGATGGGGTATATTGAAGGTTTTAGCCAGGTTTTGTAATTAGTTGGGAGTGTCTAGTGAACTGGATTTTACTGGGGCTTTTAGTGTGCAGGGTTTTTCCCTGCTGGTCTGGATGTAGGAGAAAGATGAGTCAGGGTGGGGGTCCAAGGGCCCCCAGGGGAAAGGTATAGGAGACCTGGGTTTTAGCCTGGCCTGTGTGGAGTGTCATTTACTTCTTAGTCCAATGGGTGCTTAGAATCTGTAGGTCTCAGGTTGCCTCTGAGGTCATAGGTGATGAAGTGGGTTGGGGGTTGAGGCAAAGTTTTGTAGCTGAGGTGTCTTTTGAACTGGATTTTGTAGTGGGACTATGTTCTGTTACATTATGAATGTTTGTCTCTCTTACTGGTTTAATAAAAGTTGATTGGTCAAAAGTAGATAGGAAGTATGGAAGTGATACCAGACTAAGAAAACTCTGAGAACAAGAGGAGCAGAGCAGAGAAGCCAGAGAGACACCAAAGAAACACTCTGGTGAGACACCAGAGGACTCAGAAGATAGAAAGTGGAATGCTGCTCTGAGAAAAGGTACTGAGCCACATGACTGAACAAGATAAGAATCATAGGTTAGTTTAAGAGTAGAGAGTTAGCAAGTTATATGCCTGGGCCCTAGGTCAATCAGCAAGCAGAGTGTAATTAATATAGACATTTGTGTTTCTGTGGGACTGTGGGTCTATAGGTCTGAGAGTCTGGATCACAGGCTAGACAGGCCAGAAACATACTACTACAAAATTTTACTGAGGCTTCTGGTCTGTAGGGTTTTTCTCTCCTAGCCTGGATTTAGGGGAGAGATGTGTCAGGATGGGATTTGAAGGGCCATGCCCCATGGCCTGGATCCAGGAAACTCAGCTCTCTGCCTGGGCTTAATTGAGTATTACTCACATCTTGGTCCAGTAAGTTCTCCATCCTATTATTATTTTGAATACTTTTCAGTTTTTATATGATAAGAAATATGAATTATATACTATTTCTCTTATGGTTACATTAATTCAGCTAGTATAATAGCCTCAAAAATCATTCACAAATTCTTGTTATTGAAGAATATTTTGCTATATACATGCATACCTTTCTCTTTTGCTTCTCCATTTGTTCACCTGTGCAAGTTTGGGTTGTTCCCATAATTTAGTTGTTATGAATAATGCTGTTATTAAGATAGAAATGCACATATATCTTTAATGGTATGCTGTATGTTTTTTAGAGTATATACTTTTACCTGTGTACAAGCACAGAGCTACTAAGAATCTGTGTACCTTTCTTTTTTTGTGAAGGTAAATATACATATATACCTTTAAACATTTATAGATAATCTCTCATTTCTCAAAAATGCAAAAACCAGAGATGAGATATAAAGCATTTTTAATAAAAGTGATAAATGATCTCATAGTTTGCTTCTAATATAGAATTATTGAGGTCAGGCTAAGCAGACTAAATGAACTCTGGCATCTTACCTTAATGGTTTGAACACTTTATTTCATTTATTTGATGCATCATGAGGAGGACTTAGGAGCAATGTGGAGAAAATTAGATTTTGTTCACTTTTTACTCTTTTTAGCCAGCTGCTTTACAGTTTGTGGTATAATATCTCAAGGAATTTGTTGTATGTCTTTCATCTGAGTTCTTGCTTTGTGTACTAGTTGAATGCTATACACTGTGTATTTATATGTTCTTATTAACATATTTATCATTGAACAACATTCTGTTAAAAAATAGCATACAATGTGTATTTCTGTGTAAAAATTGTATTAACAAGCATCTATACTACATAAACTGATAGTTTCCACGGACAACCCTTCTGTCTAGCCAAATATGTTTGCACATATTGTTCTCATGTGAAGATTTTATTCAGACTTCCTACAATGAAAATCAGTCCATAGTTTCATCCAGTAATTACAGCCCAATGATTTCTGAGGTACATGTTTTTATCTCTCAACTTCACAAATGTATTCTAGTGAAGATATTCATGAATTAAACATCTGTTCAGAATACTATGCCTGAATAAAAGCAAAGTAACTATAAATTACATTTACATAAATTGTTATCAGTGAATGATACATCTCGTACTAAAGAAATTGATGTAGATCTCATGACATCAATAAAGTACAAATGTATCAGGGTTTTCTTTTTTTGTTGATATGATGAAACTCCATGACTGTGCCATTTAAATGTAACTGTCCTCTCTCACAAAATCTGACAGAGTGTGAAACTATTAGAAGGTATGGTTTTGCTGGAGTGGCTATGGCTTTGGTAGAACTATGCCACTGTGGGGGCAGGCTTTGAGGTTTCTTATGTTCAGCATAGCATCTAATATCTCAGAACTCTTTCTGTTGCATGCAAGATGGGAAATCTCCACTACTTCACTAGCATCATGTCTGTATGCTCCCAGCTATGATAAAAATGGACTCAACCTCTAAGTGAGACACCCCAATTAAACATTTCCCTTTATAAGAGTTACCATAGTCATTGTGCCTTTTCATAGCAATAGAAATTGTAACAGAGACAATGACCAAAAGCATTGTATGAAATAAAAATACTATTTTTAAGATACTGGTTACAGAAGAACATTTCATAATGATGGTAGAGTCATGGCATCAGGCAGGTAGAAACATAAGCTGGAAATTATATATTCTTCAACAGCAAATATGAATCAGAAAAAATGAAAAGTGGGTAATTCTATGAGCTTTCAAAGGCCACCCCATAATGTATGTTCTCCAACAATCTCCATATTTTTCAGATTTTATAGTATCATTAAGAGTTCAAATATATAAGCTTGTAGGGTCTATTTTCTTATATAAACCATCTCCACATATATATCCACCATTAGTAATGTGCTTTACTTGAAGACCATTATCATTGTTGCACTAATACAAGGCACTATGCTTTAACTAATGCAAACTGGTACTTTATATATTACTATTTCAATTTATTATTGAAATGTATTTTTGTTGGAGGCAGTTTTTCCAGTGTATAATATATTACTTTTAAGATCTCTTTTATTTTACAGTGTTGAGTTTATTTTAGTGATCGAAAAATAAAAACTATTCTCAAGGAAAACTTTTAATTTGTAGAGCATGTGTCTTCAAAAACACAAAAAATTTCTGTGTATCAAAATCTAGACAATTTAGAGACAGTGGAATTTAGAAAACTTTCCCAAACCTGAAAGTGTTTATTTTGTTTCTGTGATTTGCTGATTTGATTTTGAGTGTTTTTGGAAAAAAGTGTCTCATATTATCCAGACTGGATTGGATGTTATGATCCTCCTGCCTCAGCCTGCCAAATGTTCAGATTGCAAGCACCCATATGACTTGGCCTTTTGGTCCTACATGTGAGAATTCTTGGTGCTTCCATTGGACTTTAGTTTTTACGTAGTTTCATCACAAGTAACTCTCAGACATATGAAAGCTCAGGTCTTAAAAAAAGAAAAAGACCTTTATTTTTTTCTATTTTGTTTGATTGGTTCATTATCTGGTAGAAAATAATTACTTGGGATATTGACAAAAGCTCCAGGGTACAATCTAATTTTTTGAGACTTATCAGCAGTTTTGCTCCAAGACTAGGCTTTTATCCATCTTTATGGATCCCACTTATATTTAAGTTAAAACTATAGGGAAAGTTTATTCTGAAGAGAATTATTGGTTCAAGGAATTAAACAAAGGTTTGACTAAGATCAAATGCATTTGTAAAGTAACTTTGTAAAGTATAAAGTATCTCATTGACTAAATATTTTCCTTTTTCTCTCTTCTAAAACAGTGGAGCATATTATTTTTTTCTTTATTTATTTTGTATTTATCAAGAAAAACAGTAAAATGAATTTAAAATGCAGAGAAGTTAATAAAAACTATGAAGAAGATAAAAATCATAAGCATGACTTATAAAGGGTGATAATGCAAATAAGATTGCTACACATATATTTACTTTGTGTTCAGCTTTCCCTCTGAATTTTTTTTTCCATCCCTGCATGTCCTTATTCAAAGTCCCTTTTCACTCCCACCACATCAGGTCATTTTTCCTTCTTCCCAACACCCCATCCCCTCCCTGGGCAGGGAAGGAACAGACAGTCCTATGGTCCCACTGACCCAATAATGCTTGGATCAGTCTCCAATCTGGGCAAATCCAGTTTTATCCCCCCTCCCTCAAGAGTGAGTCAGGTGTTCCTATAGTTGGAGTGGGATCTGAAGAGTCAGTCCTGGGTGTTTCTGATCCCAAGCTGTTCAGTGGTTGTGGTTTGCCTCTTGGGCATGCTTGGCTTTTTTCTTGTTTGTTTGTTTAGAGACCACTAATGAGTGAGTACATCCCCTGCTTATATTTCTGAGTTTGTGATACCTCGTTCAGGAGGATATTCTCCAAATCCATCCATTTGCCTGCAAATTTTAGGATATCATTTTTTTCTTACTGCTGAGTAGCATTCCATTGTGTAGATGTACCACAGTTTGTTAATCCATTCTTCAGTTGAGGGACATCTAGGTTGTTTCCAGGTTCTTGCTACTACACATAATGCTGCTATGAACATAGTTGAGCTAATACCTTTGGAGTGTGAATGAGCCTCTTTAGGGTATACACACAGAAGTGGTATTGCTGGGTCCTTGGGGAGATTGATTCTTAATTTTCTGAGAACCCGCCATATTGCATTCCAAAGTGGCTGAACCAGCTTACACTCCCACCAACAATGGAGGAGTGTTCCCCTTGCTCCACATCCTCTCCAACATTGGCTGTCAACTGTGCCTTTTATCTTAGCCAATCTAGCAGGTGTTAGGTGGTATCTCAAAGTTGTTTTGATTTGCATTTCTCTGATGGCTAAAGATGAAGAGCACTTTTTCAGGTGCCTTTCAGCCATTCATAGTTCCTCTGCTGAGAATTCCATTTTTAGATCTGTACCCCATTTTTTGATTGGGTTATTCAAGGTTTTGGGCTCTAGATTCTTGAGCTCTTAGAGATCAGTCCTCTACCACTTGTAGGGTTGGTGAAAATCTTTTCCCATTTTGTAGGCTGCCATTTTGTCCTATTGACAGTGTCCTTGGCTTTGCAGAAGCTTCCTAGCTTCGGGAGATCCCACTTATTGATTGTTGGTATTAATGTCTGTGCCACTGGTGTTATATTTAGGAAGTGGTCGCCTGTGTTAATTTGTAGAAGTGTATTTCCCACTTTCTTTTCAATAAGTTCAAAGTGGCTGGGTTTAAGTTGAGGTCTTTGATCCACTTGGATTTGAGTTTTGTGCAGGGTGTCAGGCTCGGATCTATTTGCATTTTCTACACACTTCCATCCAGCTATGCCAACACCATTTGTTAAATATACTATCTTTTTTCCATTGAGTGTTTTAGGCTTCTTTGTCAAAGATCAGGTGTTCATAGGTTTTTGGGTTAATGTCTGGATCCTCAATTCTATTCCATTGGTCCACAAGTCTGTTTTTATGCCAGTACCAGGCTGTTTTTAGTATTGTAGCTCTATAGTATAACTTGAAGTCAGGGATGGCGATACCTCCTGAGGTTCTTTTGCTGAGTAAAATTGTTTTGGCAATCCTGGCTTTCCTGTTATTCCAAATGAAATTGAGTATTGTTCTTTCAAGGTCCAAAAAATATTGTGTTGAGATTTTGATGAGCAGTGCATTGAATCTGTAGATTGCCTTTGGTAGAATTGCCATTCTTACTGAGTGGGTCCTACCAATCCAGGAACATGGGAGAGCTTTCCATTTTCTGATATCCTCTTCAATTTCTTTCTTCAGTGATTTAAAATTTTTCTCAAATAGGTCTGTTACTTCTTTGGCTATAGTTACTCCAAGATATTTAATACTATTTGCAGCTATTATGAAGGGTAATGTTGCCATTATTTCTTTTTCAGCACTTCAATCTTTAGTGTATAGAAGAGCTACTGATTTCTTTGAGTTAATCTTGTATCCTGCTACAATGCTGAAGGTGTTTATCAGCTGTTGCAGTTCCTTGGAAGAATTTTGTGGGTCACTTATGTATACATTCATATCATCTGCAAATAGAGATGGCTTCACTTCTTCTTTTCCAATTTGTATCCCCTTAATCTCATTTCGTTCCCTTATTGCTTTAGCTATAACTTCGAGAACTATATTGAATAGATAAGGGGAAAGAGGACATCCTTGTCTAGTTCCTGACTTTAGTGTGATTGCTTTGAGATTTTCTCCATTAAGTTTGATACTGGCTGTCGGCTTCTTGGAAATCACCTTTATTATATTTAGGTATTCTCCCTGTATTCTTAATCTCTCCAGGGCTTTAATCATAAAAGAGTGTTGGATTTTGTCAAAGGCTTTTTCCGTATCTAAGGATATGATCATGTGGTTTTGTTCCTTTAGTTTGTTTTCATGATGGATAACATTTACAGTTTTTCGTATGTTAAACCAGCCCTGCATTTTTGGAATGAAGCCTATTTGGTTGTGGTGGATGATATTTTTTATACATTGTTGTATACAGTTTGCCAAATTTTGTTGAGAATTTTCGCATCAATATTCTTGAGGCAAATTGGTCTGTATTCCACAGAAGAATACCCTAGAGAAAGGAAATACAAACAAGTTACCACCAAAAATGGCAGGAAATATGAATCAATGGTCACTAATTTCCCTTAATATTAATGTTCTCAACTCTCCTATAAAATGTCACACACTATCAAGATGGACACAGCAACAGAAGCCATCTTTCTGTTGCCTACAAGAAACACACCTCAACTGCAAAGACAGACACAGGCTTAGAATAAAGGGTTGGGAAAAGATTTTCCAGTCAAATGGTCCTAAGAAACAAGTGGGGGTTGCAATCCTAATATGTAACAAAGTAGAATTTAAGCTAAAAGCAATTAAAAGGGACCAAGATGGTCACTACTTATTCATCAGAAGAAAAATTGGTCAAGAGGAGATTTCCATCTTGAATATTTATGTCTCTAATATAAGGGCATCTACTTATGTAAAAGAAACACTGCTAAAGCTCGAATCCCACATCAATTCTTATACCCTAATAGTGGGAGACTTCGGTACCCCACTTTCAACCCTGGATAGATCAACCTGAAAGAGTCTCAACAGAGAAATAAGGAGTCTAAAAGAGGTTATGATGCAAATGGATTTAATAGATATCTACAGAAGCTTCCAACCAAACACAAAGAAACATACATATTTCTCAACTCCTCATGAAACTTTCTCCAAAATTGACTACATAATTGGTCATAAAGCAAATATCAACAGATACAAAAAAATGGAAAAAATCCCATGTAACTAATCGGACCACCAGGGCCTAAAGACAGAGTTCAACAACATCAAAACCCAAAGAAAGCCTACCAAATCATGGAAACTAAACATCACTCAGCTGAACCATCACTGGGTCAAGGAAGGAATTAAGAAAGAAATAAAAGTCTTCCTAGAATTTAATGAAAATAAATCCACAACGTATCCAAACTTGTAGGACACAATGAAAGCAGTCTTAAGAGGAAAATTCATAGCGCTAGATGCCTATATGAAAAACCTAGAGAAATTCCACACTAGAGACCTAACAGCTCACCTGAAAGCCTTAGAACAATTGGAAACGAACTCACCTAGAAGGAGTAGACGGCAGGAAGTAATCAAACTTAGAGCTGAAATCAATACAATTGAAACAACTGTAAATACATGGATTCACTACCAACATTTACTTTCTGTTACTGGTTTATGTATCCATTTTCATGCCAATATCATGCAATTTTAAAACTATAGCATTTTAGTGCAATTAAACTTAGTATGTTACTTTCTTTTTTGTTTTAAAAAGATTTCTTTGGATTCTTGATTCTTCTTTTTTTATTGTATGGTTTCCATTCATTTTTATAGTTTGCAATTTTAGATAAGTGATTTGAATTACTTATGACTGTATTTTATGTCTTCATTTACAGGTATGAAGACATAAAATTTAATACTTTGTTTGTGCATACATTGCTCTCAGAATGTTTTTTTTCTTTGTTCTCTCTTTTCTTCTTCCTTCCTTTCTTATTTTTGTGTGTTGTGTGTGTGAGTGCACATTTGCAGGTATCACTGGAGGTCAGAATACGGTGCTAGGTACTTGGAACTGTAGTTGCACATAATTGCATACCAATCAAAGTGGGTGGTAGGAACTAAGGTGGTTATTCTTAAGGATCAGGAAGAACTGGCAATAATTAAATCTTCCCCTGAGCTAAGACTCAGATACTCTCAAAGTGGGTAAAAAGATAATATGCTCCTTTGTTGGGTCTTTGAGTGGCTTGGGTATTAGGGTGATTGTGGCCTCATAAAAGGAATTTGGCAATATTCCTCATAAAAGGAATTTGGCAATATTCCTTCAGTTTCTACTGTGTGAAATATTTTGAGGAGTAATGGTAGTAATTCTTCTTTGAATGTCTGGTAGAATTCGGCACTAAAACCATCTGGACCAGGGCTTTCATTTTTGGGGAGGTTTTTAATGACAGTTTAAATTTCCTTTAGAGTTATAGGCCTGTTTAGGTAACTAATCTGATCTTCATTTAATTTTGGTAGATGGTACCTGTCCAGAAAGCTGTCCATTTCTTCTAGGTTTCCCACTTTTGTGGAATACAGATTTTCAAAATATGATCTGATAATTCTCTGTATTTCCTGGAGGTCTGTTGTTATGTCTCCCTTTTCGTTTCTGATTTTGTTGATTTGAACACTCTCTCTCTCTGTTTTTTGATTAGTTTGGCTAAGGGCTTATCTATCTTGTTGACTTTTTCAAAGTACCAACTCTTAGATTCGTTGATTCTTTGTATTGTTCTTTTTGTTTCAATTGTATTGATTTCAGCTCTAAGTTTGATTACTTCCTGCCGTCTACTCCTTCTAGGTGAGTTCGTTTCTAATTGTTCGAAGGCTTTCAGGTGAGCTGTTAGGTCTCTAGTGTGGAATTTCTCTAGGTTTTTCATATAGGCATCTAGCGCTATGAATTTTTCTCTTAAGACTGCTTTCATTGTGTCCTACAAGTTTGGATACGTTGTGGATTTATTTTCATTAAATTCTAGGAAGACAATAAGGGAACGAAAAGAGATTAAGGGCATTCAAATTGGAAAAGAAGAAGTGAAGCTATCTCTATTTGCAGATGATATGATTGTATACATAAGTGACACACAAAATTCTTCCAAAGAACTGCTACAACTGATAAACACCTTCAGCAATGTAGCAGGATACAAGATAAACATAGATCAACATAGTAAAAATGGCAATTCTACCAAAGGCAATCTACAGATTCAATGCACTGCCCATCAAAATCCCAACACAATATTTTTTGGACCTTGAAAGAACAATACGCAGTTTCATTTGGAATAACAGGAAAGCCAGGATTGCCAAAACAATTTTACTCAACAAAAGAACCTCAGGAGGTATCACCATCCCTGACTTCAAGCTATACTATAGAGCTACAGTAATAAAAACAGCCTGGTACTGGCATAAAAACAGACTTGTGGACCAATGGAATAGAATTGAGGATCCAGACATTAACTCAAAAACCTAT
>PVIH01003310.1:38802-163964 GCA_004025045.1 Sigmodon hispidus | reverse complement strand
CACTACTGCCAGCAATCTTAGCTGGGGTCATTCTTGAGGATTCCTGAAATTTCCATGGCACTATGTTTCCCCCAACCTGCAAATGCTGACCCCCCCATTAAGGCATCTCTTTCATAACTCTTACCCTCCATCCTGCCCCAAACCTACTCTCTCTAGCTCCCATCCCTCCATCCCCCCTATCCTCACCCCCAGCTTATAGTAAGAGCCTGGGAACAACCTAGATGCTCCTCAACTGAAGAATGGATAAGGAAAATGTAGCACATAGTCACAATGGAGTATTACTAAGCTGTAAAAACCAACATCATGCAATCTGCAGGTAATAGATGTAACTAGAAAAATTCATTCTCAGTGAGGAAAACTGATGTGGGATGTCTTTCTGTATGCTATGAATACCACTGGTTAATAAACAGGCTGTTTTGGTCTATAGGAAGTGAGCTTATAGACAGGTGGGAAATCCAAGCATAGATAAAGGAAAAGAAGGGCAGAGTCACTTTGAGCTGCTGCCCAAGATAATAATATGTAAAGGAACACAAGTAAACACCTGGCAAGACATAGATTAATAGAAATGGGTTGAGTAAAGTTGTAATAAATAGCTGATAATGAGCCTAAGCCATAAACCAAACAGCTTGTAATTAATATAAACCTTTGTGTGATTACTAGGGGCTAAGTGGCTGCGGGACCATGAGTGAGAAGATTCCTCTGGAACTTGGGCTGGTCAGGTCAGAAGCTTCTGAATACAGAAACCCAGACCCAGAAAGACAAACATGGTATGTACTCTCTCATACACGGATATTAACAGTAAACTACAGGATAGTCAACCTGCAATCCACAGCCAGAGAGGCTAGATAACAAAGAGGGCCCAACGAGAGATGCATGGATTTCCCTGGGAGGGGGAAATAGAAGATTTTTCCGTTTTATCTTGCTTTCAATGGACCACTGGTATGGAAGTTTCTACAATAATTCGTCTATGTCCTCTTTATGGTAAATAATATGGATCATTTCATACTTCATTTGGTTTAGACTAAAAAGTAAGGATGAAGAGCAATAATAGTGATTAAGCAAAGTAAGAACTATCAGTAGATAGTCTGAGATCCAAGAGAATCAGTGCAACCAAGTTTTTGCTGTATTTCATGATCTGTAGAGGTCTACACCAAGGAACCTTTTATTTAGTAAGAAGCAGAAAATCATCAAAAAAACTTTCAGCAGATTCATTTCTAAAAAGAGAAATGACTTTGGGCAAAGGTCACACTGTTATTGGGTATCACTTAAGCCCTATTTTTTGTTAGTTTGTTTGATGAGGGTTGAACAAGGCACTGATCCTCTATCAGATGTATAAGTGGTAAAGATCTTTTCCTGTTCTGTAGGCTGCCACTTTGTTCAAATGATTGTGTTCTGTTCAGAAAATCCTTTCCTGTACCAATAAATTCAAGCCTATTCCTGATTTCTTCTCTATCTGATTCAGAGCATATTTGAAGCTGAGTTTTTTTTTTTTTTTTTTTTTAAACATTTATTTATTATGTATACGGAAGAGGGTACCAGATGTCATTGTAGATGGTTGTGAGCCACCATGTGGTTGCTGGGAATTGAACTCAGGTCCTCTGGGAAGAACAGTCAGTGCTCTCAACCACTGAGCCATCTCTCCAGCCCCTTGAAGCTGAGTTTTATGTAGGATTATAAACATAGATTCATTTGCACTCTTTTACATGCAACCATCCAGTTGATAAATGTTTGTGAAACTCATTTAAAATTGTAATGTATAATTAATAAATGCAGATTAATAGCCACCTGTGATAACTAAACTTATAATCACATTAGTTAGGTTTTTGTAGGTATGCAAAGATATATTTCAATGACACAGGTAGTCTTCAAACACTTCAAAGACCTACAGAATATGGCATTTAAAATATTTTAAGAACTTAGAATTTTCTGGACAGTGAGACAGATCTGCTCCTGGCAGCACCAATGTATTTCAAGAGAATGATGTGAACTGATAACCAGCACTATTTATTGAGGATGCCGAAATTTCTCCATTGTGTATTTTTGGCTTCTTTGTAAGAAAAATCAAATGTCCATATGTTTGTGGACTTATGTCTGGGTCTTCAATTTAATTCTATTTACCAACATGTCTGTTTTTATGCCACTACCAAGCTATCTGTTTTTATTTCCATGCTCTGTAGAACAACTTGAAATAAGGCATGATGATACTTTCAGCAGCTTTTTTATTTTCAAGATTGGTTTAGATATTTTGGATTTTCTTGTGTGTTTCCACATGATGCTGAAAACTGTTCCTGAAATTTCTGTGAAGAATTAATGTTGGAGTTTTGATGAGGATTGCATTGAATCTGCAGATTGTTTATGGTAGGATGGCCATACTACAATATTAATCCCATCAATTTTTGAGCATGAGATATCTTTCCTTCTTCTGAAGGAAATTTTTAATTTTTTTATTCACTGTCTTAAAGTTTTTATTATACAAATCTTTCAATTGCTTAGAGTTCCTGAAGATATTTTACTTTTTGAGCCCATGGTGAGAGGTATTGTTTCCCTGATTTCTTTCTAAATATGACTGGCATTTGTGTATAGGAATGCTACTGGTTCCTGTGGATTTGTATCTTGCTACTTTGCTTCTGAAGGTGTTTATAAGCTGTGGAATTTTTAAGGTCTTTTATGTAAAAAAATCATATAATCTACAAATATAGTTTGATTTTTTTCCCTTCCCATTTGTATCCCCTGAGTTACTTCAGTTTACTTATTGCTGTAGCTAAGACTTCAAGGACTATATTGAATAGAGAGTTCACATCATTGTCTTGTTCCCTATTTTAATGGAAATGCTTTGTGTTCCTATCTGTTTAGGTCAATGTTGGCTATATACTTGCTATAAATTGCCCTAATTATATTGAGGTATGTCTCTGGTGTCCTTAATTTCTCCAGGACTTTAACACACACACACACACACACACACACACACACACACAGAGAGAGAGAGAGAGAGAGAGAGAGAGAGAGAGAGAGAGAGAGAGAGAGAGAGAGAGAGAACTGGTAAGTTGTTTTGTAGTTTCTTCATTTTGATCATATTGCTGTCTTGTTTTCAGAAGGAACAATTCTGACATCAAAAATGAGAAAATGTTTCAGAAGGGAATTTACATCCTTCAGTTCTAAATAATAATTTTTGTGATTTTTTTTCAGAAGTGCATGCTTCTGAAGAAAGTCCATGGTTATTGAGAAGTGTCAATTCTTCTACAATAGAGAATTGCCTTTCTGTTCTATTTGATACTCATATCAAAGTGATATTCTTTTTTTAAGAAGAAAATTTTTTATTATTTATTTAAAAGGTATATTTTTAATTTTACTTATCAACCTCAGTTCCCCTTCTGTCCCCTCCTCCTACTGGACCCCAGCTTCTCCCCACCCATTCACTTCTCAGAGAGGATAAGGACTCCCACAGGGAGTCAATTTAGTCTGCATATCAAATTGAGGCAAGATGAAAGCCATCCACCATATGAAGGCTGAGCAAGGTCTTACTCCAGAGAGAGTAGGCTCCAAAAAGCCAGTTCATGCACTAGACATAAATCCTGGTCCCACTGCCAGAGACATAAATCCTGGTCCCACTGCCAGAGGCCCCAAAATGTGCCCAAGCCATACACTGTTTTCCACATTCAGAGTGTCTAGTTCAGTCCTATGCAGGTTTCCAATTGTCAGTCCAGAGCCCATGAGCTCCCAGAAGCTCATCTCTGTGGATTTCTCCATCATGATCTTGACCCCTTTCCTTACATAATCTCTCCTTACTCTCTTTGACTTGACTGGACTGGAGTGTGGGCCAAAATTCTGTGCCTTTTTAAAGTTTCTGTCACTTAACTTTTCTTTTTCTCATTTATTCATTGTATTTAATTCTTAGAAGTGGGTGGTACAGTAGCAAATTCAGTGAAATTTTAGGAGACCAAATGCAGATGTATACTGGTTCCAAATAGTATCATTGTAAGGAAAGCTGAAGATACAGACATTCATGCTAAAGATTTGTTTAAGGTCCACTAATGAGTGAGTACATTCCCTGCTTATCTTTCTGGGTTTGTGAGACCTCGCTCAGGAGGATATTCTCCAAATCCATTTATTTGCCTGCAAATTTTAGAATACCATTTTTTTCTTACTGCTGCATAGTTTTCTATTGTGTAGATGTACCACAGTTTGTTAATTTATTTCTCAGTTGAGGGGCATCTAGGTTGTTTCCAGGTTCTTGCTATGACAAATAATGCTGCTATGAGGAGATGATAATGTGGTTTTTTTTTTCCTTCAATTTGTTTATATGATGGATGACATTCACAGTTTTTCATATGTTGAACCATCCCTGCATTTCTAGGATGAAGCCTACTTGATTGTGGTAGATGACTTCTTTTATATGTTGTTGTAATCAATTTGCCAGAATTTTGTTGCTTATTTTTGCATCAATGTTCATGAGGGATATTGGTCTGTAATTCTCTTTCTTAGTTGCATCTTTGAGTGGCTTGGGTATCAGGGTAATTGTGGCCTCATAAAAGGAATTTGGCAGTGTTCCATCAGTTATTACTGTATGGAACAGTTTGTTGAGTATTGGTATTAGTTCTTTTTTGAATGTCTGATAGAATTCTGTAGTGAATCCACCTGTTCCTGAGTTTTTTTATTTGGGAGACTTCATTAACAGCTTCAACTTCCTTTTGTGTTATAGGTCTGTTTAGGTCTTCAATCTGTTCTTGATTTAGTTTTGGTAATTGGTGCTTGTCCAGGAAGCTGTCCATTTATTTTAGGTTTTCCATTTTAGTAGAGTATAGATTTTTAAAGTATGGTCTAATAATTCTCTGGATTTCCTAGGGATTTGTCATTATGTCCCTGTTTCATTTCTGATTCTGTCAATTTGAATACTCTCTCTCTCTCTCTCTCTCTCTCTCTCTCTCTCTCTCTCTCTCTCTTTCTGCTTTTTGGTTAGCTTGGATAAGAGTTTGTCTATCTTATTGACTTTCTCAAAGAACCAACTTATTGATTCATTGATTCTTTGTATTGTTCTCTTTGTTTCTATTGCACTGATTTCAGCCCTAAGTTCGATTATTTCCTGCTGTCTACTCCTTCTAGGTGACTTTGCTTCTAATTGTTCTAAAGCCTTCAACTGAACTGTTAGGTCTCTTGTGTGAGATTTTTCTTGGTTTTTCATATAAGCATCTAGTGCTATGAATTTTCCTCTTAACACTGCTTTCATTGTGTTTCATAAGTTTAGGTATGTTGTGGATTCATTTTCATTAAATTCCAGGGAGTCTTTGATTTCTTTCTTAATTTCAATATACAAATGTTCAGTTTCCATGAGTTTGTAGGCTTTCTGTGATTTTGTTGTTGTTGAATTCTAATTTTAGGCCAAGGTGATCTGATATTATAAAAGGGGCTATTCCCATTTTTTGTATCTATTAATATTTGCTTTATGACCAAGAATATGGTCAATTTTAGAAAAAGTTCCATGGGATGCTGAGAAATATGCATATTCTTTTGTATTTGAATGGAAACCTCTATAAATATCTATTAAATCCATTTGCATCATAACATCTATTAGGTCCCATTATTTCTCTGCTGAGTCTTAGTCTGGTTTACCTATCCAAAGGTAAAAGTGGGGTATTGAAGTCTCCCACTATTAGAGTGTGATATTTAATGTGGGGTTTAAGCTTTAGTATTATTTCTTTTACATATAAAGGTGCCCTTAAATTAGGAGCATAAATATTTAGGATTGAGATCTCATCTTGATCATTTTTTCCTGAGATGAATAAGTAATGTCTGTCCTGGTCTTTTTGATTGATTTTAGTTTGAAGTCTACTTTGTTAGATATTAGGATGGCAAAACCATCTTGTTTCTTGGTGCCATTGGATTGGAATATCTTTTCCTAACCCTTTACTCTGAGCCTATGTCTGTCTTTGAAGTTGAGATGTTTCTTGTATGCAGCAAAAGGTTGGCTTTTGTTTTTGTATCCATCGTGTTAGGATGTGTCTTTTTATAGGTGAATTTAGTCCATTGATATTAAGGGATATTAATGACCATTGATTGTTATTCCCTATTATTTTTGGTGGTAGTTTGTGTATAATTCCTTTCTTTGGGCTTTTCTTCTGTGAAATTATCAACTGTTTGTGGTTTCATGAGTGTATCTGGGTTCCATAGGTTGGAATTTTTCCTCTAGTGCTTTCTGTAGTGCTGGATTTGTGGATAGGTATTGTTTCAATCTGTCTTTGTCTTGAAGTATCTTCCTTATTCCATTTATAGTGATTGCTAGTTTTGCTGGGTATAGTAGTCTGGGTTGACAGCCATGCTCATTTAGTGTCTTTATAACTTTCATTGTTTCCATTGAATAGTCTGGTATTATTCTGATGGGTCTGCCTTTATAGGTAAGTTGGCCTTCGCAGCTCTTAATATTTTTCTTTGTTCTGTATATTTTGTGGCTTGATTATTATGTGATGAGCAGACTTTTGAGGGATCTAATCTATTTGGTGTTCTGTAAGCTTCTTGTATCTTTATAGACATTTCCTTCTTTAGGTTGGGAAGATTTTATTCTGTGATTTTATTGAATACATTATCTGCGCCTTTGAGCCAGTATTCATCTCCTTCTTCTATTCCTGTTTTTCTCAGGTTTGGCCTTTACATAGTATCCCAAATATCCTGAACATTTTGGTTTTAGTGTTTTCTTTGAGTAACTTATCTATTTCCACCATTGAGTCTTCCACTCCTGAGATTCTCTCTTCCATCTCTTGGCTTCTGTTGGTTATACTTGTATCTATAGTTCCAGATTGTTTCTTCAGAGTTTCTATTTCCACCTTTGCCTTGTTTTGTACCTTCTTTAATGTTTCTAATTCAATTTTTAGTTCCAGAAATATTTCTTTCATTTGTTGGTTTTCTCTGTTTTCTTTCAAGGATTTTTTCATCTCTTCCAAATTTTTTTTTTGTATTTTTTTTATTTCTTTAAGGGAATTTTTTATATCCTTTTTTAAGGCTTCTATAATCTTCATAAAAGTATTTTTAATGTTGTTTCCTTCTGTTTCTTCTTCATTGCTCTGTTCAGGTCTTGGTGTTGTAGGGCCACGAGCTTCTGGTGGTGCCTTGTTATTCTTTATATTGTTGTATGTATTCTTGCACTGGTGCCTGCCCATTGCTTCCTTGGTTCACTCTTAGTCAAGTCTTAGTCTGATCTTAGTCAGTTGTGGTTATGGCTTTTTGTGTTTCCTTTCTGCTTTGAACACAGAGACTGCAAGATCTTTTACTCTGGTCAGGCCGCAGGGTCACATGATCTGAATAGATAGATGCCCTTCACTTACTCTGTTCTGGGCACTGGGTTGAGCAGTTCAGCGAGATGCCTCTCACTGGTCTCTGGACACAGGTCATGTGGTCTGGAGAGATGTCTGTCTATGATTATGAAACTTGTCTTGAAGGCTAGTCCTAGCCATCAGCTCTGTGTCCCCTGGGATTGTTGGGGAAGGATTCTCCAGCCTCTCACTCCCTCTGGACACAGGTCACAAGGTCCAGACCAAACTGATACTCACTAGGCAATCTGGATTCTTTTAATTCTTGTGTGTTTCGATATGCTTTACTTGCAAGAAAGATACTGGATCTTTGGAATTGACATATATACTTCACCTGGTAATGACAACGGTTTGCTATCTTTTCTAGCAACCTCTAATTTGTAAATGGTGATTCAGTTGTTCACCTGGGAGGCTGTAGGGAAAAGGGTGCTTGGGAGCTATGGATAGTTTCATCTTGCTGATTTCCCACACTGCTCTGTTCTTCCAGTGGGAGTTCCTGATGATGTGGGTCATTTGAGCCTCTATCTCTACACCATGCCTTCAATTACTCTCCAGGACTTTTATCATTAAGGGATATTGGATTCAGAACTTTTTAATGAATTTTATTTTGAGTCTGGTAGATTTTGATATCAAGTAGATTTGACCCTCAGGCCTATCCATTTTAGAGACCAGACCTGTTCAGGGAAGTGGAGATGCCTTAGAGAAGGATCATTCACACAATGCAAACTGTAGGAAGCTTTTGTCTTAGTCAGAAATGTCACAAGGATACTGTAACTGGTACTGTTTACCTGAAATCTTTTTAGTGTACAAACTAAATGGATGCTAGTAAATATTAATATTCATTGATGCACCATTTCTAATCAAGTCCCTAGAAAACACATCAGATTAGGTTTTATATAACCTATAATTTCCTACTACATACAACTTCTATGAAACATGATGTTTATTTCCAACACCCCTAAGTATAAATATAAGTACAAATAATTATGAGCATCTGCATGTTTATAATTATACCATATCTATATTTCCAGTTTGAACACTTGAATTTTCATCCATACAGATAGAATCCAGAGCAATGATCTAAGATCCAAAATTGGATAGAGACATCTTAAAGACTAATCTCATTTTTATTATTTATTACAGTTTAGATGTACTCAAAATATTAAAGAAGTCTGTTCTGCAGCATGTTGCTCCAAGGCTCTAAGTAGCATGTATTATTCATGCTGGTAGTGGGTGGCTGTGTTTTGCCTCATCCTTATGTATAAGCCATAATGTTAATGGGATATGGGTCACGCACACACATTTAATGCTGGATTTGGATCTTGGGGCCTTTACACAAATTAAAATATGAAATTTAGTCTTATATTCAGCAAAGAAAAAACAATATTGTTTCTAATAAAAATATAACTCGAATAAAATCTGAAACCTCAGCTTCCTGCTTTAAAGTTCCTTCCCTCCACTAAAACATGCCTTTTTAACAAAAGAAATAAACTTTGAGAAGTCAAATCTAGTTCCACAGACACCCTGTGGTTTCATTTTATGTGGTATATATGTTGAATAAGCCTTTTTTTGTTGTTGTTAAAGAGGATCGGATCCAAAATAACAAAAGCAAAATGGAATTGAATTTATTATTTGTAGTATTGGTTTTAGTTCATTGGGAAAGAACTGGAGAAAGGTAAGCACAAGGCCTCTGCATCACATGAAAAGCAAGCAGTGGGTCAGTTGGGTATATTTGCTGTGTTGAAGTCACCTAAGCGTCCCACACCAATTTCCACTTGACTGTTCATCATGGAGATGATGCTGCTACGCTGGAGACTCATAAAGAAAAATAACCTGGGAAGTTGCTCATAGCTTCACTACATAGGACCTGAAAACCCCAACTCAGGAAGTTCTCTTTTGTCTCATTTCTTAGCCGCTGAATGAAGCCTCAATTGTCTTATCTCTGGCTCTGTGTGCAGTACCAGCACCCAACTGTTGCTTCTCTCAGTTGCTCTCTCACTCACAGAGTTCTAGGACTCTAGATTCCGTGGTTGGCCCTAAATCAATGTTTGAGAGATGACAAATGTATCACAGAAATTGACTTTCCAGTGATGAATGGGTTTGATTGTTTTTCCCTCTGTCTTCTATGGCTAATTGATTATTAATAGAGTTAATTTGTTTTAAGAAATTTCACAGCTATTCTCCAGTTTGGATTTGAAAATGTTTCTGTATCTTAAACTTTAAAGGAAAAATTAGAATCAATTCTCAATTACCTTAAGGGTAACAATTTAGTGCAGCCATGTTGAGCCTGGCCAGAATTTAAGCTTTCAGCTGTGATACTTATGTTTAAAGAGTCTCCATTGCTATACTACAATAAAACTTGCAAGTACTATAGCTTGACTTTATACCTAATTATACATAAAAATACAAACTATAAATTGTACTATTAAGCAGAAAGGAAAACAATTTAACTTAAAATATATATTCTAAAATACCTCATCAGGAGTTAAACTAGTCTAGGTAGGAATCCTTTAGCTCTTTTCTAGCCTTATTGTTGGATAATGAAATAAATGAGTTTAGAAGTAAGCCTGTAAACTGGGTTTGGCACCTGTAATACCAACACTTAAGAAATTGATGCAGGAGGATAGTGAATTTGAGGCCAGCCTGAGATGAATTGTTAGACCCTGTATCAAACAAACAAACAAGCTTCTCTAAGCAACAAAAAAGGAGACAGATTTCTGAGTCTAAGAATAAATTGTCTCCTCTGAGCTTCAGTTTCTTTACATTTCATGAAGATGCTGGTTCATGGGGAAGCCATTTGTGTAGCATAAAATATCAACTCTATAGCACATAAAATAATCTTTAGTCCATACTAACAAGTCCTAATTACTTTTCCTGTTGCAGGAATATACTCTGACAAAAAGCAAGGTAAGGAAATGTTTGACACTCAGTTACATCATGGTGGGTAATTTAATGTAGTAGGAACCTGCAGTAGTTGGCAATATCACGTCTGTAGGCAGAGAGATAAATGCCTATGCTCAGTTTATTCCTTCCTTTTAATACAGTCTAGAATCCGAGCATAGGAAATTGGGTCAGTTTCCTTGTCCTGCAGCGGACAAGGCCTTTTTAGCCTTATTAACCCAAACCACCACAGACATGCCCAGAGATCTGTCTTCTAAGGGATTCTAGGTCTTATCAAGGTTATAATTAGTATTACCATCATACACATTTTCAGAGTGTTAATTTTCAATACATTATTTGGGAAGCCAAACTTACTGAGTCTAAGACTTATTTTCCATTATTTTAAGATATTTCCAGTTGGGCCTCAAGCCTTTTCATTATGAGAACTGGAGTGACTGGGAAGCTGTTAAACTGCTAATCCTTTTTTCCTTGCCAAGCTCACCCCCTCTACCCTTTCCCAAATACCTGAAATAAACAGCCACATTTCCATCTCTTCCAGGCTTAGTCTTTTCATACCAGTCTTATATACATTCTGTCTGCTTGTTACTTGGTAAACTGTTTTTATATGCATTGGTTATGTTTGAAAACATGAACTTTTGTATCCAGCAATCTATAGGCTCAGTGTTTCTCCAGAACAGTGGTTTATGAGGGTTAGGAGGAGATGGCTGGGAAACTGGAAGCATTGTAGAGACAGGTGGCTCTAGGTTTTACTCCAGTCTATAATAATAGTAAAGAGAAACTGAGGGCATATTTTTCATAATCTCTAAAAAGAATTTAAGGGGCAAGAGAGATGGATCACTGGTTAAAAGCATTTGTTGCTCTCCCAAAGGACCTAAGTTGGATTCCCAGCACCCACATGGCAGCTTACAATTAGCTATAACTCCATTTCTAGGAGATTCAATTTCCTCTTCTGGCCACCATAGACACCAGAATGTACCTGGGGTGCAGACACACATACAGGCAAAATATTCATACAGTGAAAATAAAAATAATATGATTTTAAAAGAATTTTAAACTGTAACCTCCACAGAAAATATTCTAAAATATTTGAAGTAGTAAAATTCACTTTTATTAAAAAAACAAAAACAGACAAAAAACTTCTGCTGGTCCCAAATAATCAAATCAGAGGCTGAATATAAATTATAAATGCTTGGTTGGTAGCTCAGGCTTGTTATTAGCTAACCTTAACATTTTAAATAGTCCATATTACTATTTATGCTTTGCCATGTGGCTCATGCCTTGTCACCTCATTTTCACACATCCTGTTTGCTCGGAAGCTGATGAGAGACTCTCTGCTCTCCTTCCATCATTTTCAGCCTCCTTTCCCATCTCACTTCCTGCTCAGCTTCCTGCCTGTCAAGCTTATTAACTGATGAGACTAATACATACTCAAAGTGTAGAAAATTATCGTTTCCCAGCAAACCAAACTTATATGCATTTCTAAAAAAAAAATGTCTTCTTTAAAAACTAAAAAAGTTTAAAGGTACTCATATATTATGGTTCATTTAGAGATCCCTGTGAACAATGACATTTTAGCCACTGTGTTTTCATCTTTTGAAAAATACAGCAGGACAAAGTCTCATTCTACATAGCAAAGTAAGTCCCTTGAAAACATTGGATTAAAGCATCATAGAGCCATCTCCTATTTTAAGCTCTCAAAAACAACCCCAGTTGGATGAAAGCTCTATGGAGATGAAGGCCTCTCTGGTTACTCTATTTCCTATGGTTTTCCTCCCCTGCTTGATTCTCCTGTTTGATAAGAGATCAGGTAACCATGACAACAGTGCACAGTAGAAGGCCTTTCATTGTGTGTGTGTGTGTGTGTGTGTGTGTGTGTGTGTGTGTACTTTACATAATCCTGAAAATAAATCTGCTATCTGTTTGACACTTGCTTTCTTTTCTTACAAACTTTTTTTTCTTTTTGATCTCTCTGCACAGTGTATCCTGAAGGAAACTCTCCACTTCAGAGGATTTGCTGACAAGGCTGTGGCTTCCTATTAGTGGCAGAATGGCTGCATTCTCTGAGGCTCAAATTCCCGGCATGGATTCTCCCCATATACACTTCAAACTAAATTATAGCTCTATTATCCAGTTATTGAAAGCTAGTGAAACTGTGATAGTTCACTGGGGTGTTTTCTAGCTTAAGATTTATACGGTCTGAGTTTAGACCATCTAAACTGGAAGCCACTATTACATTGGCTCTGAAGGTTCAGCTCAGAGGCACTGGTTTCACTGGGATCATGCCAAGAGGAAACTTAATCTCATCCACGGCAGATAGAAAGAACATTTTACTTAGTCAAATTCTGATAAAACAGTTTGACCTAATATTTCTTGAAAAATAAAGACTCTAATATAATTTAATATAGTAATATTGGCATGCTAAACGATTAGCTTCTATTATGTGCTCAGAGGAGATTTTATCCCCTAGTATAAATCCTAGAAACTTGCTTAGCGATAAGGGCTTCCCTCACAATAAAGCAAATTCTTCAGTTTTCTACATTAGTGGCTGTATGGAGATTTAGGCAAGTGACAAGTAGCATAAGTCTTGGTTAAATGAGAAGAAAATTATCATCAGGGTCAGAATAAGGCCACTGCTTTCAGAGCAGACCCAGCACTTGTTCTCTCCCCCCTCCCCCCCACCAGCTTGAGTTGTATCCAGGCAAACTATATTGATTAGATATATTTCCCTAATAGTTGTATCCTGCTCTCTCTCAGGAACATGCTTATATAAGACACACAGAGCTTTCTCCTACATGCCTACCAATTAAGGGTTATTGAGTTTAATGAATCTGTTCCAAAGTACCCAGCTCTTTAGTCTTTATTCAAAAAATCTCTTGGGACTTGGGGCTCATGGCAAAACTTTTGTAAACAATCACACAAATGTGTTAGATGAGTCTGTGTTTATCCTCAGAATACAGATAGCAGTTGTGTGATCATGAAGCATCACGATATGGTTTGCCATGCAAAATGGCTGTACTTCAAATAACCATCATTCAAGTCACTTTGGTAAGTCCAGAGCCTCTTTGTACACAGCAGAGGTTGTGTGCTGCCTGAGGATGTCCAGCATAGAAGAGGATGGGGTAGGGAATCAGCTCAAAGCAAGCAGGCAAGCATCTGGACTACCTTAGCAGCTTGGGACTTAACTGGGATTGGGTTACACACAACCTTCTTTTAATGATGCACTTGACTGCCTAGCTGCTTTACCTGCAACAAGGAACACATGCTCCTCTCCAAACAATGTATCCAAAAATCCCAGCCTTTCCACCCTCCACCTACACTGAGCTACAACTACCGATCTCTCTGGATAATGGAGGTTTCTACTTTCCTAAAACAACCAAATGTAGACAGTTTCTAGTCAAAGATATTATCAGTGTACCTGAGTAGGAGAGAGGCCAGAAAAGCTAATGTGGCAGGAGTTGGTTTTGTGTGTATGTGCAATAAGGAAAACTGTGTCCTCAAAATGAACTTCCAGGGAGATTTCTCTATTAATTATCATATGCCTGTATTTATCTGGGAGGTCATAGGATTAAAATGAGATGCGCTATGGGAAGGGATATGTGCAATAGGAAAAATAATAGTTATGTGACCTAATCTATCAATCAAAGTAGAGAACCAGCCAAGCTGCTCCAATTAGTAACCAGCCCCTCCTTCCTTTTGATCCCACCATGTAAAAAGAGGCCTTGAGAAGCCATAACCTGTGTCCTGCTGTTGATACTGATAGTGCCTCCATTTCCAACCCATATTACTGCCTCACTCTGAGTAGCATTATCTTGCTGCTTTTGAAAACGGTGTGAATCCTTCTTTCCATTTCTTTAGATAAGTGGCCAAGAACATGGAAATAGCTAGTCCAAACCCAAGCACCCAAAACAAAGAGAGGGTACATTCATCTGTTTCCTAGAAAGTCATTGGCTGATGGCAGCCTTGATGAAAGTAGCTTTGGCCTATTACTTTCTGTGTTTGACTGGCTGAACAATGACATTGGCAGCACAATGCTGAGGATGAACAGTGTGAGGAAAAGAAAAAGATTCAGGATGGAGGTATAGAAAACAGTACGTGCAGCGGTCCTCAGACATTCTACACTTAGTAACTGATGTCAGATTAGCTTTGAATTGTGATTTGATATGACCCCGGGGATGAACTGCTTACCTCTTTGAGATTTTGTATCTTTATCTTCCAAAGACATAATCCTCCCCTAGAGAATTGTTGCAAAGTATTATGGAGTTCATAACAGCAGTACCCAGCAAACAGTAAGGGCTCAATCACCGATGGCTGAGGTTCTTTTGCTGATCATCTTCCTTTCTCAGCACCCCACCCTAACCCTCAGTGTTGACTTTACCTGCATCTGTAGGAGCAAGTGATGACTTCTATGGCTTCGGAAGAGCAGAGGGGATTTCAGGACAAATAGTACCTATGGGGTGGACCCCAAACAAAATGTTTTGGGGACAGGCCTTGAGGAGAAGTTTGAAGCATGGTGAGCTATGAACAATTCAATCAGCAGCAGCACGTTTACCGTGCAGGTTCTGGTTCACTTAGGTTTTTGTTTTGTTTTGCAGGCTGCATCTTGCAATTGGACAGATTTCTCTGAAGGTGGTTAAAGTGGCTTATAATAATTACCACTTGAGTATTTAAAAACTAGAATTTAGCCTGTGTTTATTCCTCTGTCATCAATTACCAAGATTGTCAGCACACAGCAAAGAAGGGGCAAAACTTTGCTCCCTGCTATTTTGCCTGGTCATCTGGCTCTGTATCTTCTCTGAGCTTAGCATTTTAAACCCTTAGAAAATGGACAGGACCTAGACCTCCCTCTGTTCATGTTTAAATAAAGTACATTATTTTTCTTTCCTTTAAATATTTTAAACTGGAAACCAGCTGGGTTTACAAATAGACATTTAGCTGTAATGGTTTCTCACGAAGATCTACTGCACCGAATTCATCATCTATTTAGACTTTTCAGTGACAGGAGGAAATTTTAAGCTCAGAAAATATGTTTAATTGCCTCAAACAAAATGCCAAAATGTCATCTTTCAAGGCTCCTGAGAGCCATTTGCGGCAAATATGTCTAATTTGGCCATTCTTTGAACTTGCTGTTTTGAAATAGGAATGCTTGCTTTTATGCCAACTTGGGAGAAAAAAAAAACACAACCAAGAAACAAAACAACACAAAAACAGCTTCAGGAATGGTAGGAATACCTGGAAGGCAATGCTGGGCTACAGTCAAGTCTGCTTTCACTCGTCATCCTGGGTGGGTAGTGCAAAGTCCTTCCCACCCTATTTTGTCACACGTTTGTTGAGAAGATGGGGTGGCTCTACTGGAAAGGGCTAGCTCCGGAACTTGTCAGGCCTGGTGCAAAGTGAAAACAGGCCATCTGTTGTTCAAAACACAAGAAAGCTCCCGTTACTGTTACTTAAGAGGCCATGGATTTCCTGTTCTACAGATTCTCAGCTTATTTTGGTAATTTGTAAAATTTGCCATGAGATACCATGCTAAAGACAAATGGAGACTTCAAATGGACATAGGAGTTAGCATTCATCTGTATTTGTGCAATGTCAACTTTAACTACAAAGGTAAAGACTGAGATTCCTGATACAGTTTACATATCACAGCTTTTACATGTTGTCTTTAGAACGGCAGAAAGCTTGCAAACATGAACACAAACTCACTTATTTTCACCCATTTCTTTACAAGGGCACACATTGTGTAATAATATCCTCCAAGATATAAGATTTTTATCCTGCAGGGAAAACCCTTAAGATTTTAGGTGCTCTATAAGGAGGGTCCTTACAACTTGGGAGGTGAAAGACTGAGACATTCCACAAAGACTCTAAAAATTCCATACATGATTGGATGCATGACCCCTCTTTCCAAGGTTATGCCAACAGTAAGGATCAATGGAGTATCACTGAGATCAGCCAAGGTGCTTGGAAGAGACACTCTGACATGTTGAGCTCCCTGAAAGTCGTGCAACATGTTCTAGATTTCAGCTTTTATGAGCTGTCACCCATGTTGCAGTGGGTCTGGGCTGATGTAGCAGTCTGTGAGTCATATTTGCTCCTGTAACCTTTCACCTGTGCTCCTGTAAGTAATCCAAAAAAAGCTCACTGCTTCACCAACTTGGACTTGGTGCTATCCGTACTTTGTTGTGGATTCCTTACCTGAGGTGAGTAGATACTGATGCATGTCACCTCAGGAATAGTGTCACAAAACTATATATTCTGTCAACAGGCTCTGCCATGCTTCCCATGACCTGATGAGTGTGGAAGGCCTAAAAAGAAAAGACACAGTGGGCTGTTCTTCCCCTTTCGCTCATGTCAGCATTTCAGGGGAAATGGTTGGGTTAGCAGAGATGTAAGGGACATGAGAAAGGATCTGCTAGGGTTGAGATGGCCAACGTGGGCTTTCTTATACTAGCAGTTGTGGAACAGTCAGATTTTTCCATATGGACTGAATAGGTGATTTGTGTTTCTTCAAAGACCGTGGCTTCCTATCTGCACTTGAAGAACATTCTGGCTCAGATAGAAAGTGTGGCCTCTTGGGACAGGTACTTTTTCTTCCTTGCTCCTTAGTCATAGAGAAATCTTGCTGAATTCCCATGCATGGTGTACTAGAATTCCATGTTTATAGAATTCTTCCATGTGGTTCATGTTGATGGAGCAGTGTCGATGCATGTGCAACATGCATGTGGATGCATGTTGCAATCATCTCCTTTACAAACATGTCCAGATTTAACCATCTTAGCCATTACCAGCATGGCTTAGGTATTACACAAATTCTGTATGGCATTATTAATAAAAACCCAAAGCCAAGTACTAGGAAAAAGCTGAAATATCAGAGAGACAGAGAAACAAGCCACAGTGAGTTCTTACCTAGCCAACTCCTCAGGCCCAAAAGAGTAGATCCTGTCTCCATGAATCCTGAGATTCAATGCCTCTGAGTCCTCAGCCAAAAAAAGGGAAAACCTCCTGCCTCTTCTTGCCTTATCTTTTTTTTTCTTCCCAGCTATCTCAGTTCCTGGTTCAGCTTTCCTAGTGCTAGGATTAAAAGTGTGTGTCACTATACCCTGGCTCTTTTTTGCCTTGAATTCACAGAGATTCATTTGGATATATGCCTCCCAGGTGATGGGATTACTACTCCTTGACCTTCATGGCTTGGCTCTGTAGGTGGCTCTGTCCTTTGATATTCCAGGCTATTATTAAATATACAATATGTCACCACACTTAGAGAATGACCTGAAGTGAGTGATAGGGAATGAAAAAATACTAGACACACATACAGAAAAACTGGAATCAGATAGACCGCATGCTCTTATGGAGAATGATTGACAGCAGACCAGTGAGTTTATTCTATTTATTTTATTCAAGAACGAGGAGGAAGAGGGTAGTTAATCTCAGTAAGAAGTCTGTATAGGGGAGATACTTTCTGCACATAATGCCAATATCACATAGAGGAAGCCTGTCATCCTTGACATGGCCAAGCACATGTCAATAATATACATTCATTCAGGGCTTCATCTGCTCCTCATACACCTTCAATGAATAGAGCAGAAGCTCAAAATGATATTATGAATTTCAATATAAATAGCAACCATTCATCATTCACACTGGAGTGGGTAACCTCCTGAGCTCATGGCTCTGTATGAGTGCGCAGATTCCCTAAACCAACAAAGAAAGTTCTGATGCTTATATTTCAGATCATATGTACTGGCTTACTTGTATTATGACACAATTTATTACCCAACATGTTTTATCTACATAGAAGTGCATTGTAGAAGGACTCCCACTAAAGGTGGAGTTGATCTGGTCATAGCATTTTTAAATCAGCTTTATTTAAAGTGCATGCATACAGAGCTAAAGCTATGGCTCAGTGGTTGGGAGCAACACCTGCCATACCACATAGTCATTCTCAACTGTCTATAACTCCAGTTCTGTGAGATCTTAACACTCTCTCCTGCCTCTGTGGGCACCACATGAGGTGCATAGACACATATAGAGCTATACTCATACTCACACAAAATAAAAATAAATGATATCATGCATACAATTTACTTAAGGAAAATATGAAGATAGATAATGTTTAGGAAATGTGTGCAAGTGTTCACCCCTCACCACATAGCTCCAGTTCTAAAAACCTCTCATAGTCTCAAAACATCACATCTTACCTAGTATCATCTAGTCTATTCTCCAAAGCTTCAGACAGCAAGTCCCACAGACAAAACCACTCCTGGATCTATTAGGCAACTATCCATTCTGACACAGGGCAAATTCCAAGAACAGCGGTTCCTTGAAATAAGAATTACTCAGGTAGAGGAACTGGTTAGTGAAGGACTAGAACTATCACTTGTTTATAAACATGCCTTTGTGTGACTTAGGAAGGTATTCTCTCCAGAAACAGTCTCCTGCCTTAGTGAGAAAAGTATGGACTATATTTCAGCTTTGTTTCTTGTGACCTGTTCCTCCAACCTGAGACTTCTTTGCCCATCACAAGAAGCTGTGAAGCTGTTCCAAGTGGCTTTGAGAAAGCTGTTAGTGATGAAAGTGAGGGAAGAGAAAAGACTCCTCCTCGTGATCTCAGGCAGCTTGTTAATCTTTTGAAGCCACTGTTTCAACATCTACACGATGAGGAAACTGAAATTCATCTTGTCATAAGACTTCTGGTTCACAGTACTCATTGTTAGTAATTTCTATTGGCTGAAAAGCGTTCTATGTGTGATTGTTTTGAATACTGCAGCTCAATAGTAGTGGTTTGGGGGCAATTGTCAAATGCTTTCAACAAAACTCATTGGTGGACTACACTTCTAACTCTATCTAAAACAAAAAGTACATAGAGTTTTCATGTAAACATTCACTATATGGACAACTTGGATGACTTGGATGGAATACAGACATTTTGTAAGTCTGTCTTCTTATTCAACTTTCTGTTGCCCCTCATTTTTTTTAAATGTCCTTCCAACCAGATAGTTTAGAAACTGCAATGTTCTGTCAATAATTAATTGGTTGTTTGAAGTTGTGTTTTTACTCCATCTGCAAAGTTTTAAACTATAGTGATAGCATTTGTCTCTGGAAATGGAGGAAATACATTAATTTAAAATAACAAAAATAAAGTCAACATTTTCTTAAGACTTCATCACATATTTCCCATTTCTCATTTCATGTGTTTGTTGTAGAATATTGAACTATGCAAAGATGTGTTACATTTGTTTATGCCATGGAAAATTGCTGTAACCGTGTAAAGGTGTGTTATGTTTGCTTATGTTGTATTTGTTTAAGAATAAAAAGATGTATTGCTCTTTCACCTTGCCTGCCCAAGATACCTGATTGGTCTAATAAAAAGCTGAGCAGCCAATAGCTAGACAGGAGAGGGATAGGTGGAATTAGTAAAAAGGAGAGAATAACTAAGAGGAGAAATCTAGACTGCAGAAGAAGAGAGCAGAAGAAGAGAGCAGAGAACAAGGGAAGAGAGAAGGAGATGCTTGAGATCAGACAGGCAGCCACCAGCCAGAGGACATGGAGTAGGGCATACAGAATGAAAGAAAGGCAAGAAGCCCCAAGGCAAAGCACAAAGAGAAACAAGTTAATATAAGTTAAAGAAAACAAAACAGCAACAAATAAAAAAACAAAACAAACAAAAAAAAAGCAAAAAAAAAAAAAAAAAAAAAAAAAAAAAAAAAAAAAAAAAAAAAAAAAAAAAAAAAAAAAAAAAAAAAAAAAAAAAAAAAAAAAAAAAAAAAAAAAAAAAAAAAAAAAAAAAGCAAAAAAAAAAAAAAAAAAGCTAAGGGCATAAGCCAAGCAGTCATAATTTAACAAGTCTCTGTGTTGTGATTTGGGAACTGGTCAATGGCCCAAGAGAAAGCTACAGTTTGTAATAAGTTGGTAGGTGTTTGTATCTCTGACCAAATCCCATCTGTGATGTCATAGAAGGAAGAAGCAGCAAACTTGAGCTCCCTCCTTTCAGGCTATTTGGCCCTAGGGTATTAATTATGAAGTAGGGTGGGCTGTCAATGAAGGAGAGAAAGTGATGACAGAATAGCAGTGTCTACACTCGATTCTGTCATGCGTTCTATCAGGAATGAAGGACTCTCATGAACCTTCATATTTACCATCTGAGCTACAGCACCATATGATTGAATGTACAGATTCTTCTAGTTAAAATAACTATTTAAAAATTGCCCTTCTAAAGGTTCTATATCAAACAGCACCACTAGCTAGTGACTAAGTGTTCAAATAATGAGCCTTTGGGGACCATTTCTCATCAATCTCACCTTTCGGATTTCAGAACCTTTTGAAAATTGGAAATGCTCAACCTACAATATTAAGAGGTAGGGCTATTAGACGGTGATGAGGAAGACTTTCTCTAGGGGTGGACTTTGAAGGTTTGTACTTACTCTACTTCCTCTGTTTCTCTGCTTCTTGCAGATGGAGGGAAATGTGACCAGCCAGCCTCCTCCTCCTGCCATAGTAGATAGGATCTGTTCCTTTGGATAAGCCAAATAAAGTCTTCCTCCCTAAAATTATTGTTGATCAGGGTATTTTTTCATAGCAACAGAGACATGACTAACGTTCTAACCCTGGGCTTCTCAACCTGTGAGCCACAACTCCTTTGATGGTCCAATGACCCTTTCACAGAGGTCTCATTTCAAATATTTGCATTACAAATCATAACAGTAGCAAAATTATAGTTAAGAAGTAGCAACAAAAATAATTTTATGGTTGGGGTCACCGTGACATGAGGAACAGTACTAAGAAGTCACAGCACTAGGAAGGTTGGGAACAATTGTTGTAACCTCATTAGAAGCTTAGGACTTTGAATTTTGCTGTTGTTGAGACAAAGTCTACTCAAACCCAGCCAAATCTGGCCTCAAACAAATTTTGCATCCTAGGGAGTACTCAAGCTTCTTGTTTCTGAACACAAACTCCAAGTGCTGGAGTATGAGAAGGTGATCCCTGGCTTGGATTTGTATTTTTGAAGTAGTCAATCAGAAAGAGCTATTCAATAAAATATTTTTTTATTAAAAATCTGAAATATTCTTGGTCCCAAGTGCTTTGGATGAAGGAAACTCAACATAAATTTTGAAAGGGCACAAGCAATCAAATGACAGTAATCACAGATGTCACAGAATTTCACCCAGAAGGTTCACCACTTACCTTTAAAATAGAACAGCCTTTCAAAAAAAAATTAAAACATAATTGCCATATTTATAAAGAAAGAAGCAGTAATATCTCAAAATCAAAAAATGAATCACTGCTAAAATTTTCCTAGTGATTTATTCTTTTCAGTTGATACAGGATTCCAATAAAGCTCATATTCTACAACTTGTGATAATGTCTTAAATTTCCTTCTAACTCAGTTCTTAAGTGTGATACCCAGACCTGAAGCAACTGTGTCACCTGGGAACTTGCTGGGAATGAAACTGATTCAGACAGTCAGGATGGGGCTTCGCAAGTAGCCCTCTCCAGGGGATTCTGATGATAGTAAAGTTAGAAAAGTCCTCATTTTTCAGGTTGTCCCTAACTCCACCTTTCTGTCTTGCTTTCTGTCTGTTGTTAAAGAAATTGATTGCTTGCCATTGTGATGGCTAATTCTGTCATTTTGACTAGATTGAAAGATGCCAATTGGGAAAGCGCATTTCCAGACGTGCCTGGGAACGTGTTTCTAGGGAAGATTGGCATATAAGCCAGCAAACCAATAGAGAAGCTCCATCCTGAATGTGGGTAGTACTGTCCCATAGGCTGAAGGCCAGGATGGAACAAAAAGCTAAAGAGAGGAGAAGGCAAGTAGACCTTGAGGAGCCCTGCTTGAGTTGGCGAACGTTCCTGCTGCTGTCTCCTGTGGATGTCAGGTCCCTGGTTCTTTCGCCTTTGAATACCCACTTGAGCCAGTAGCTCTGATGGAGGGGGCTTCTAGGTCTTCAGCCGTGGAAAGGGACACATCATTATCCCACCCTCATCTGTATCTTCCAGCTTCTAGGATCCAGTAGCTACTGCTCTCCTGACTGAAAACAGCTATTGTGAGACTATTTGGCCTCTACATGTATGAGCCAATCAAATAACACCTTCTATTATTTCTGTTCTGCTGCTCATTGGCAATGTAGCCCTGTATGGTTTTATACAATCTGAATCTCACAAGGTAGATTTGTAGATTGCTTTACATCTCGCAAATGAAATAAGCTGGCTTTGAACTTCCTGTCATCCTGCTCTGGGCTCCTATGTGCTGAGATTACAGGTATGCGATATCACATGTTGTAGATTGTCTTACTATAACAATTTGCCTATTATTTCTTAAGGAAATGAGCCAGTGCATATGTTTGCTGTGTGTAAGTCAATTAAGAGATTAAGTGAGCATCATGGAAAGTTGACAGTGTTGGCTACTTTTGTCTCATAAGAACATCCCATAATATAAACTTACATTTTAGGATCACTCAACCTTATGTTTGTTATTAAAATACAATCGGACCTTCCTCCTTAAGGCTCGGTCTGTGGATTCAACCAACCATGAATCAGAGTAATTTGGAAGAACTGCATTTGTATTCAATACATACAGACTTTTTCCTTGCCATTATTTCCTGTACAATCCATCAGAGCAAATGTTTTCACAGCATTTGCTGTATAGTAGATATGAGCCATCTAGAAATGATTCACAATATGAGAGCTTTGTACATAAGATACTGCATATAAAACAGCTTTTTATGCTAGAAACTTGAAGAAACTTGAATATCTGAGGGTTTTGGTGTCCTTGAGAACCCTGGAGACCATTCCCATTGACTCTGAGGTTTGATTGTATTCCCTTTTTAGACTTAATATTATGCCTACTAAACCAAATTGTAGGCTTTTAAAGATATTAACAAAAAGCTGGCGCACCCAGTGGTACAATGGTAAATCAGCTCCTTGAGGGACTATGCATTCTTGATTTATGTCTCTACAGTATAAATAGTCACTGATGGGCTACCAATATGAGGCCACTGAGTGCAGACTTGAGAACAGATGGGCACAGTCAGAAGTTAATAGCCAACTCCAGTACATGTTGCCACAGCCAACTTATTGTCCGCTGAACTGTCTATAATAACTTAGGTGGTTTGAACAAACTCCATTACTTTCCTTGGCTTTGTAAATCTGGTAGCACTTGATGTGATTTTATGTATCACCTTGGCTGAGCAGAGGAGCCAGATATTTAGTCAAACATTACTCTGAATATTTCTGTGGCAGTATTTTTAGCAGGATTTTTTGACAATTTTCCATTTGCAGCAATATGCTAGAAATTATGCCTTCTAACCAATATCTCAAATGTAGCTCTTTTCTGTAGCAAGTTTGATATAAAACTGTGTTTTAAAAGTCATTCCTTCCTAATTAAACTAAAACTAATTTAGGTAAAATTATTGTAAACAGTCTCACTTAACTAGACCTGACATAGCATTATAAGTAGACAGCATTCCAATGGAAAGCCAGGTGCCTGAGAATACATGGGCAACACAAATTGGCCTTGATGAGCTGGAGGGGTGGGAGAAGAGGATCCAAAGTTAGATGGGTAAATCTAGGAGAAATTTCAAATCCCTGAGGTATGGATTTGAAAATAAAATACTTGATAAAAAGAACTGGACAGATGCAATTTTTAAATAGAGGACACCTTACTGCTTCTGTGGGTTGAACTAAGAGAGGTAAAGGCCAAGAAGGAATCATTAGGAACTTATTTTGGTATATAAGTTTTTCTTTCCTTTAAGGGGTGTGTGTGTGTGTGTGTGTGTGTGTGTGTGTGTGTGTGTGTGTGTGTGTACAATTTACAGCAGTCTATTCTCTTCAAAATGTGATTTCTGGGATTCAATTCAGATCATTGGAATTGTGTAGCAAGTACTCTTATCCAATGAGCCATCTCATTGACCCCCAAAAACCTATTTTGGATGCTCATTAATCCAAGACAAAAAGACAAGGGAGATTCCCAGGATTTTAAGCTACTCAATACTGCAACAAGAATCCTATTCGGGAATCTCTTTAAGTAGATAAATATTTGTTCATCTGCTTCCAAGCACCACGGTAATAATGCCTACAGAATGAATGTATACTTCATGTGATTAAGCCTGCTTGTATTTTTTGAAATGTCATATCTAACAAATGGATGATGTCTAGTGGACAGCATTATTAGCTATGTATAAAAATACTGTTTATTGAACACTGGTCTGAACATTTTACATTAGAAATATATTTGACCCTCATAACAACCTTATGAAGTTGGAACTATTATTAAAACCTACTTTAGGGGCAAACAAGTGTTAATAAATATTTATTTAACAAATTAAATAAATGTCACCCAAATGTTGAAGTGGAACCATGATTTACAGCCTGACAGTGACTCAGACACCATGTTTGTAGTGGGTGTTCGACTGATCCTCACCCAGACAGCTACCTGGATAAAGTTGGGTGATTGATCAGAAATAGGGACCTTGGTCTTGGAATAGTTAATTTATGACTTTTTCTAGAAAGTGGTCAAGTCACATTTTGTTGAAAGGCTGTTCTTAAAAGTAATGTCAGGTAAACTAATGCTTGTCATTCTGTTAGCATCTTTGCCTTCCAATTTATCTAGAAATATCTTCAAATGGCTTCAGTAGAAGGATTAGATTAACAAGGGGGAGGGAGGGGGGTGTCTGTGACTGAAGCCATGACTCTTTCCTCCATCATATGCTGTTTCACTAGGTCGGTGAAAAGTCACTTCTGTGTCCCTGGCTCATGGGCAGCATCAGGCAGTGATCTCTGTATGAACTCAAACTTCTATAGTGTTTCTACTGAACTTTGGATTCCTAGTTTTTATTCTGCTGAGTCAAAAAAGGAAAGATCAAAGCAAACAGCAGACTGTCTTCTATTTATTAAGCCTACCAGATTTCTCCCAAGAGCAGAGGAATGGTCATCAACAGGAGTGGCTGTGCCTTCTCTGGCTCGCTGGCCTGGAGCAGGACAACAGTGGACTCATCACTGATCCCCACCTCCCAGAAGAGTTAGGGTCTTCTTATGCTTTCAGTCTCTCACACTGTATCCCTACACCAGTGGTGCCACTTTTCATAATGAAACCATCACCATGGAGCACTCTAAGCCCATTGGATCTCGGGCCTGCGGTATTCCAAGCTCTCTCCAGTAATGAATAGATACAAATTCAAAGTATTTACAGGATAGAAAATAACAGGTGTGTAGTCCTGATAAGGAGACAATTCTCACCAATTTTTCTGCATCTAAATATCACACTTCTGTACCAGATTTGGGGGTAGAGTTTATTCTCTTGGCTTTGATTGTCCAGGAAATCTGTTTCCTTCTACCTTTGAATGTGTCTTTCTTTTACTCAGATTCTCCTCTGACTTCCCCTGCCCAGCACATACACACCCTGTATTCCTGGAATCCTTGCTATTTTTGTACTGCAATCTTTTAAATTCTCTTAATTCATTTTTCGTGGGGGAAAACAGTCTTGTTTGTACAGCATTATCTGTCTTAGCACCATCATCATATCTACATGTAATAGATAATATACAAAAGACTAGTACCAATAGAGGAAGCAGGCCATTGCAGGCATCAGACAGAGCCACCGAGGTTCACAGACCAGATTTTCCAACAACATTTCTTTTTCTATCTCAAAAATTGTAGACTTTTGACTTGGCAGAAGAGCAATAAACATTTATACAAGGACTCACTTATGAAATGGTTTCTAGTAAGTAACTATGATAAAGCCAGCTGAAAAATTACTTGGGTCCTGTCTGTGAAAAGCTTTTGGTCAGGTAGGAAATCTGGGATATGCATGAAGTGATTTAAACAGTCATATTGCAAGTAAGAAAGCAATACAGCTTTAAAAAATGCAGGAATTAATTGGACTTCAGATTACCTTGCTACAGAGAAATCAACAGTGAATAAAAATAAAATAAGAATACAAGTTTGAGTGTAGGAGTGAACCCAAAGATCAAAGTCCATCTAATTCACTTTATAGATGAAAACAGTATATCCACATATTTTAAATAAATAAATGGGAAGCTATGCTATTTAATTGTGACCAAAGAGAGTCTAGAGCATAGGTCTCTAGATTTCTACCATAGAACTATTTTATCTAACAAGTAACTTTCTTCAGTAGCCCAAGAACATGGGATCATAGGTTAAATACAAATTAGCAGTAGTGAGCTAAGTGTGTCCTCCCCTGATCCCCCACCCCTGTGCATATGTATGGATGTTGGAGTTCAATACCCTGTGTCATCTTCTGTTACTCTCTATTGCTGTGACATATTTTAAATGTAAAGCAATGTGAAACTGCCACAATCAAGGCAACTCATAAAACAAAACATATAACTGGGAGCTTGCTTAAAGTTTCAAAAGGTTAGAGTCCATTGCCATCATGGCAGGAAGCATGGCAGAAGGCAGGTAGGCATGGTGGTCAGTAGCTGAGAGTTTATGTCTTATCTGAAAGCTGGAGGCAAAGAACAAGAGACTGAGCCTAGCAGGAGCTTTTTATTATTATTATTAATAATAATAATAAAGAATTATTATTATTATTATTATTATTATTAATAAAGAAGTCACATTTTCTATCCTTGTATATCCTTACTCAAGGTCCCTTCCCCCTCCCACCACATCAGGTCATTCTCTCTTCTCCACATCTCCCCATCCCCGCCATGGGCAGGTGGTCCCAAGGCCCCATGGTCCCAATATTAGCAGGAGCTTTTGAAACCTTAAAGCTCATCCCCAATGACACACCTCTTCCAACAAGGGCCACATGTGGTGGGAATAGATGTGGTGGGAATGTTCTCTGTGTGCTGTAAATAAAGAACTGCTTTGACCTATGTAGAACACCGTAGAAGTGGGTGGAGAATCAGAGAGCATGCAGGTAGGAGAAGGGTGGAGTTAAGTCAGTCTCCATTCGACCCCCGAAGGAGGAACATGTAGAGGTATGGGGCTGAGCCACTGGTTAAGCCACGTGGCGGGAAGATTAATAGAAACGGGTTGATTTAAGATGAAAGAGCTAGCTAGTAATGTGCTTGAGACATGGGCCAAACAGTATGAAGTAATATAAGTGTCTGATTCATTTCTTTGGGGAACAAAAGCCGCCGTGGACCAGGTTCCAAACAGCCGCGTGTGCCATGCCACAAACCTCCCGGCCGCAAATGGGCCAGGAAACTTTCTACAAAGCCACACCTTCTAATCCTTTGCAAACAGTTCCACTAACCAGGGACCAAGCATTCAATATGAACCTATGGGGGAAGGGGACATTCTCATTCAAACCACTGAAAGTGGTTAGCTAGCAAGCCTCCATGATCCTTCTGTTTCTGCCTCTTAGCTCTGGGATTACAGGCATACACAACCATGCTCAACTGTTTGTCTGGGTGCTAGGGACTAAATTTAGGTCCCTATGCTTGCCCAGAAATCACTTTACCCACTGAACCATCTCCCCTGCTCTTAAAGCTGTTTTTAAAAACTACGATGAGTCAGTGGGTACTAGCATGTACTATCTTGCAAAGTATCCAGTTTTGGTTCTCAACAGCTACACTGGGCAGCTCACAGTTACTTATAATTCTAACTCCAGTGCTTCTAGCTCTTTCCTCTGGCCTCCATAGGCACCTGTACTCAATGTACATAACCTCCTCTAGATACACACAGAATAAAAAAATATAATAATTTTTTTTAAAAAAAATAAAAGCTTCATTAGTTGGAAAATATAATAGAAAAGACAGGCAAGATGGTTTGATTAATCAGCTTCAGTTATATTTGGTATTGTTATATGACATTTCCTGGGGAAATGTGAAAAAACACACATTTATTCACACCAGGCAAGGCACCAGTGGCAGACCAAAGAAGCAATCCTACCCAAGTCTACCTTGATAAACCAACAAGTTAGGGTGAAGTCTTCCAAAAGCTGCATCCTACACATCCCTGCCCAATGTGCAGGCAACTCTACAGAAAAGACTCCTCCCCTTATCAACTGTCTCCTAGTTTATAACCTTGGGGCAGGGCTTATGACTCTTTCAACTTTCTGAGCCCCCTGAGTCTGGCAAACTTTAACTTCTGAAGTCAGTTGGGCTGTTCTTTTCCCTCTAGGGCTGAATGTTTCATTTGCAGAAAATGGCTCCCCAATAGGCATAGATTTGTTTTGTTATTGTTTGTTGAAATAGCTCTATTTTCTGTTGCCTGCTGTTCTAGATAGGTAGGTGTTTTGTTTGTTTCTGTCAACACAAGCTAGAGTCATCTAGGATGACGGAGTGTCAGCTAAGGAACTGCCTCCATCAGATTGGCCTGTAGACAAATCTGTAGCTCATTTTCTTGAGTGATGATTGACATGGGAGAGCCCAGTCTACTAAAAGAGGTACCACCTCTGGATGGGTGTCTTGAGTTGGGTAGGAAACTGAGTAAGACAGGAGGAGCAAGTCAGTAAGCAGCATTTCTCCATGGTCTCTGCTTCCGTCCCTGCCTTCAGGTTCCTGCCCTGACTTCCCTTCATTATAGACTATAAGCTGTGAAAGAAGAGAACCCTTTCCATTTAAAATTGCATTTGCCTATAATGTTTAACACAGAAATAGAGTAAACGGGGAAACCTTGCTAACATGGTCCAGACTGGCCTCCAACTCCCAATTCAAAATAATTCTCCTGTCTTAGCACCTGGAGTTCTGAGGTTACAGGTGTTTGCATCTGGCTTTGGTTTATTTCTTGGAAGAACTGCATCTAATGCAGAGCTATGAAAATAAAGGACTGAGAAGTGAAACCATATGAAAAGGATTTGGAAATGAGTTATTAAGACTGTAAAAATGATGCTAATAGAAGAATTCTTTAGCTTCAGAGATCAGGGTGTTCCCAGAAGCTGCTTTCATCTCTCCAGAAAGAAGGCAGAAGAAGGAGTCCTGAATAATAAGTCCAAAGGTTGGAGTCCTTTGTCTGGAGATCAGATTACACAGAGAATGGGAAGCTGCAGAGTACCATAGGTTGTCTTTTCTTTCCTTTTACAAACAGAGAACAGATCACCTTCAGAGTCCTGCAGATCTACTCAGAAGTATGTATGGATTTCAAAGGCTTTTTCAGCTTGAAATTCAAAAGATCATTTCTATCGCAGTATGCGTGCCTTGCTGCTCTTATAAATTGGGGGACAGTAAAAGATAAATTAGAGTGTGGCACGCATGCCATCAGAACAGGACAAGAGCAGGTACTTCCATAGGTCAGGAGCTCATAAGGATACTTTTCTACACATGCTAGTTTTTTTATTATTGTAATTCAGTTTGTAGTGTTGGGATCAAACACAGGGCCTTGCCCATGCTGAGCAACGGCTCTGCTAATGAGATCACCCCTGACCCTAGCAAGTAGCCATTTTCTCTTAGTCAAACCTAAACAAGATTCTATCAATTAGAACTCCCCATGCTGGCTCCAGAGCCTCCTTATTCCCATTTTCTTCCTCTTTCAATCACAGCTCAACCCAACTCTGTCACAGACAAGTCACCAAATTATTAACTGAAAATGTCGGAAGTCTCTGACTCCCCAAACCACACAGAATCATCTAGAAAGTTGGAAATTGAAATCCAGGGTCCATTTCTCAAGATTACTATTTAGTTGATAGAGAGTGTGGTGCCCAAACACTCATAAAAGCACTTCAGGAGATCCCAGTGTCTGAGATTGAAGAGAATTTGCTTGTGTTAGCCTCTCTTGGAGGTGTTTTTATTTTAACAGAGACTTCAAAAAGTCTAGAATTCCTCATTTTGAAACTTTGAAATCCCTACATACTCATACAAAGTGGTAGAGCTTCTAATATAGATGGAGAGAGAAATAATTTGGAGTTCTTTTCTCCTCCAAGTGTTGATTGGAATCTCCCTACCCTGCCCTTGGTCCTGGAGAGTGTCACCATAGCAACACTAAAAACACTAAGGGAAAGAGCAGGATCTCCAATATAAGGAGCATCTGCAGCATCCCCAGGAAAGGATACAAGGAAACACAGAGGAATGGTATGTCAGTAGATCTGCTTCCAGAGAGTTCTGCACTGTTGTCTATGTGTAATCTGCTCTCAAATAAATTTCTATCTCAAAACTGGAAACAGTCATTTAAATTGAGAGTTCTTATTTGAAAATTGGTTTCCTATTTAAATTCTTTTCCCTGCTGTCACTGAGGTGGAAATTATACATAAAAAATTGGAAACTACACAGTTTTATTTCTCTCATGAGCCACTTTTAAAAGGTCACTTTTTAAAAGCTGGGTGGTAGTGGTGCATGCCTTTAAGTACTCGGGAGGCAGAGGCAGGTGGATCTCTATGAGTTCAAGGCTTGCCTGGTCTACGAAGCAAGTTCCAGGACAGCCAGGATTTTATAGAGAAGCCTAGTCTTGAAAAACCAAAAATAAATTATTAAATCATAAATAAATAGATAGATAGATAGATAGATAGATAGATAGATAGATAGATAGATAAAATATCCCTTAAGGAGCCTGTAGGGCAATAAAGAATAAGTGCAATAATAATAACGCTTAATATGGAATATTTACAGTTCTTCGTATCACCTTTAGACTTGTTGTACGAAGCCTCCAGCCCCAAAAGGTAATTAGCTCTTCTGAGAAGGTCTGTGCTTCATCAGTTGAAGTAGCTGAGTACTAGTTACTGATAGGGATACAGCACTTTTCTTAGCTACTCAGTAAAGCCCAAGTAACCATCATCAACTTGTAATGGTCCCAACAAAAGTATGGCAGTCTTTATTGCTGTTCCAGAATTTTTGCTTGGTGTCTTCTTGGGCATATAATTTCCTAGTTAGACAATGGACTACCCAACCAAAATTGTAGCTAGGTAGGACTGTGAATTAAATTGTTCCCCATGAAATGGGAGCAAATTGATATGGGTAACTTTCCCATTACTTCACTGAAGGGACTCGTTTACCTAGGTCTCCTTTCTTCTGTAAAATGAAACCCAGAATGCTAGTGAGCCCACGGGGCCATCTAGAAGTGTTGCATGACTTAGAGGGATAGAGCAAGGTGGAGGGAACATGGGTCCCAGAGGAACCTCATCCCAAACTAAAATGCTCACCCTAGGAGGACTGTACAAGAAATCAGACTAGGTTTAATTTAAACCACTGTATTGTGGTCTCCTTGTACCTTCCAAAACTTTACACAATTAATACATACAGTCATAAGATGCCAGTTGAGGAAGAGAGGAAAAAAACAGAACAAAATCCCAGTATACTGGTTTTCTCTAATGTATTCTCAAACACAATAGTCTTCAGGCTTCTGATTTAAACCGCATGAGACTCCACAGTCCTTTAGATGGCTGCTGTGTGTGCTTGTGACCAAATGACTATACATTGGAGGGTCCTGTCACTTCCTCTTTCAATCATTCACATGCTACAGTGGCTCATAGTACTCAGAGAAACCTGTTTGCCCATTTATTATAAAGGGTACTGATGAAAAAAAAGAAAAAAGCACAACCAGAGTCAAGGTGCAGAAAGGAGGTGCAGAGATCTCATAACTCCTGTGGGTCACTCTCCTATTTCCAGGATTTTGAAACTTGGAAGTGCTCTGAACCTCATTCATTTGAGATTTTCTGGAGTCCTTATTATATATGCATGATGGATTAGATTTAATCATTGGCCACTGCTAATCAACTGAAACTCTGGCCCATGCTATGGTTTGGGATGGAATCATCGCCTGAAAGGTTTGTGTGCTAGAAACTTGCTCTTAGTGTGGCGGGGGCTGGGAGGTTAGGATTTTAGTAGGCAAGGCTTAGCTTAAAGTAATTGGGTTGTTGGGGGTACAGCCTTTGAGAGAGGATTAGCATCATTCTCCTGAGACCCTAATTAGTTCCCCCAAGTGCAAACTGTTATGAAAAGAGCAAAGCTTGTTGCTGAGTCTCTCTGGCTTCCTGCCTCATGTAACCTCATCTGCATACACTCTCATAAATGTGAAGTCACCTCCTAGAAGGCCCTCGCTAGAGGCCCAAACTGTTGAGGCTGCTCAATCAGGGATGTTCAGTTTCTAAAACTGTGAACTGAGAAAAATAAACAAACAACTCCCCCAATCTTTTTCTTTACATATTACCCACCCTTGAACATTTTGTTATATTAACAGAAAGCAGACTAATATAAGCCTTCCTACCTGGAGGATCTGAAAGTGGGAATGGAAGCTTCCATGCATTCATGTGATTGGTTTCCTTAGCAACCACAACCCCATCCTGAGGTGATCCAGGAACCTTTATTCACTGCTCATCTCACTACCACAGTAAACAATAATGATCACTTTGGGGGTTCCAGGGTTCCAGGAGCTGTGGCCAAGAGACAGAATGAAGATTGCTTATATATTCTTATTATAAGGGTCTCAATATCAGACCATTTTTTGTTTATTTGTTTTTCTAAAGGAATTACAGTTTTCACAGACCCCCGTCCCCAAACTTATAATATGAAAAACATTGAAGGTCATGTTGCTCAACTTGTAAGTAACATCCCCTTGTGCTGGATGTCTTCTGGAAGACACTCATGGGAAGGACCAGCCCACTAGGCTGATTTGGTCATATTAAACCTTTTCAATTGAGACTAGTGATGTGGCATCTTGCTGTACAACTAGTTAGCCTATAAATCTCCCTCAGACATGGGTTCTGGAGCCGAGTAAGTGACAGAAGAGCGTATGTCATACCTTTTCCTAAAGAGTCAAAGGACACAATAGTATTGTAAGGTTTAGATAACACAAAAGGAAATGTGCTAAAGTAGGCTTAATCTGGAGTTTATTAAATGTAATTATGACCCACACCAAGCACCACACCCCCAACTCCATGAATATTATGCAGAACTAGCCCATTCTGTGAAATACATTTAGGGAATGCAGATCTGTTTCATGACTTGGCTTACTCAGAACTATTTTCTAACGCACTGAGCAGATCAATAATGAATATACAGGTTCCTACCCTACATGAGACAGAGAAACACTGGAATTTGGAACTTCCTCCTGATTATTGGATACTAGCCCACTCTGCAGTACACAGCGAATGTTTGTATTTGAGAACAAACCAAGACTCCAGAGGCAAAGAGGCTGCATGGCCAAAATAAAGTTCTCACCCAGCAAACTGCAAACATGCAGCTCAACCCTCCTCAGTGCTCTGTCAGAGGGCTCCCTAACTGGGTCTTTTCTGGCCATAACACCTGGTTTCTGTTCTGTTTCTTGTCATCCTAGCTTAGAAAAAAGCAAAGGCACTAGTGTCCCACAGCTGGACATGGGTCTCTCTGTGATGGCTAAGAAGTTTAGTTTGAGAGCGTCTCATTGCTCCCCTTTGTAAAATCGGGACAAAATGGTCTGCGTTTGCAGAGACTGAGAGAAAGCCAGCAAAGCCCTGAGCAGAGCCTGAAGAGTTCACTCGCAATGATGACGTCCCAATGTCTCTCTTTCCTTCCCCCTCCCTCTCACTTTTAGATTGATACTATCATGTTTTGTCATTGTAGGATGTGTCTCTTATTATTCAGCCAGATTCTAGTAATTTACTTGTTATTTCATTTAAAATTGTTGTGTAGGATTTCACCACCCTTCTGCCCAGAGAATCCTCCTAGTGAGAACCAGAATAGGATGGAATAGTCGAGTCCTTATTTTTATCTTCAGTGATGTGTTTGTGGCCTCTTCTGGCCTTTTTGCCTTAAGGGGATAAAACTGTATGACTGTGATTAACTTTATATCTCCACAGCTCTGCCTAAACGTACAGGGAGCCAAATGACAGAGTCAAAACTATATTTTTGGTAACACAAAAATTTTTCAGGAACTGAAACAGAACAGAAAGCTAAAAAGGGGGATTCACTTTGCTTATCCAGATGTGAAAAGGCTAAGAGTGCACAGCCTTGCTGCAGAAGCCTCCCCTGAGAATAATCATAACAGCAATATATCAGGTTTTAAAATCCAGTTATTTATTCAATCAGCCAGAACTATAATGATCAAGGTAAGTGACTTACATCCATGAGCATAGATACAAAAATAACGTACAAAATACTTACAAATGAATTTGGTACAAATACACATACAAGTGTGTGTGTGTGTGTGTGTGTGTGTGTGTGTGTGTGTGCACCTTAGCTTCAACTGTCAACTTGTTGTATCCCAGAGTTATCTAAGGGAGACTCAATTAGGGGTTTACCTTGATCAGATTAACCTGTGGGCATGGCTGTGAGGGCATTTTTCTTGATTACTAATTAATCAAGGAGGGCTCAGCCCACTGTGGGCAGCACCATCCATAGGCAGTTGGCTATAAGAAAGCTATGTGAGCAATTCAGAGGAAGCAAGCCAGGACACAGCTTTCCTCTACCGTCTCTGCTGCAGGCTTCTCCTTTGAGTTCCTGCCTTGGCTTACCTCCATGATGGTCTGTAAACTCTAACTGAAACTAAGCACCACCCAAGTTGCTCTTGGTTGTGGAATTTATAACAGCAACAGAAAGTATGTGTGTAAACTGACATTGCTTCTATATTTTACACTGAATAAGTAGGTCAAGAGTACTCCAGAAAGGTCTGAAAGAACAAAATAATATACTGTTTAATATTAGAAAAAATAATTGGTATAGTTTTATCTTAGCAAATTGCCCAATTATCCTAATGGGGCAAGGATATTCTCCCGTTACACAAGACCATGGACTTAGTCCCCAGAACTACAAATGAGAAAAGACCACCAGTAAAGGAACATACTTATGTGACTTCACCACCTCAAGAAAATGTAGAAAATTATAACTAGGAGACTATTGATATCTAAATTTAAAAATACAGCAGATTGGGTTTTTATAAATTAACTAATTGATTAACTTTCCGGTCTGATAACAATTTTCCCTCTTACTCCTCCCCTCCCAGTCTCTTCTCCCAAACTCCCCCCCCCACCATCCACTCCTCCTCCTTTCTCTTCAGAAAAGGGCAGGCCTCCCATGAATATCAACCAGCCATGGCATATCAAGCACCACCTCTCCTAGTAAGGTTGGAGAAGGAAACCCAGTAAGAGGGAAGGGTCCCAAAAGCAGGTGACAGAGTCAAAGACAGCCCTGCAGCAGATTATCTTTAATGGAAAGTAGGAAGCACTTTCCTGCCTGCTTGCATGAATAATTAGACAGAGATGTTTTCTGCCACTCCACTGTCTCTAACCCTAATCAGCATCAGACTGTAGGCTCCAGGCAATACAATATAAAATCAAGAAAATGCATAACACCATCTAAGTTTGTAGATGATAGGATTGAGTACATGGGAAACCCATAAAGATAAACATAATGAAAAATGAATTAACAAGGTCTCTGGGCATAAGGTCATTATATTAAAGTCAACTGCATACCTATAGTATAAACAACTAGAAATAAAAATTTTAAATTATGCCATTTATATTATGAAATATTAAACACTTATCTAAACAAGAATGTGTAGTATCTCTACACTGGAAATTGCAAAACACAACAGAGAGGGATTTTTGAAAGACTCAAATAGCAGCAGCATACTATCCTTCTGAAATGGAAGACTCACTACCAAAAGACTTGAGGTTTTCCTAAATATAGTGCAATTCAAATCCATATCCCCTCTCTTTCTCTTTTTCTCTCTCTCTGTAAACTGATAGGCTGTTTCTAAATTTTACACTGAATAGCTAAACAGAGAAATGAAAAAAGAATACTCCAGAACATCTTGAAGAACAAAGTTACACAGTGATACAGTAGTTAAAAAGTGTGGTACTGGTGGTGCAAGGAGCACACACTCACACACACACACACACACACACAAAATCAATAGGAAAGAGTTCAGAAATAGTCACATTTAGACTTATGACAAAACCTTGCTACTCTAAAACAGTGGAAAAATATAAATATAAAAAATAAAAAATATAAAAAGTCAACTGGATAGCTATGTGAATAACATGGACTTTGGATCTATAAAACAAAATTCAAATTGACCCTGGAAGTGAAGTCAACACAGGAAGAAAATTGATAATGCAAAGACATATTTTACAATTCACCAAAAAGTATTAAGAAAAAAATTGATAAATTGTACTTTATTAAAATTAAGACCTTTTCTTTACCAAAAAAGAGATAAGAGTTAAAAAGCAAACATGGAAGAGGGATATTTACACTAGAGGACATATTTGTGCTTAAAATATATGTATCATATGTACATATTTAGCATATTATTTACATAGTAAGTCTTATACATTGGTTAAAATAAGCAACAGATGAGGAAGTTATTTTTGTAATTAGTTTCTGGCCTGGAATTTGCAGCCTGGCCCCAAGGTTTAGATCCACTCTCAGTCCTGCTTAGCTTCAAATAATCACACAGAAACTTACATTATTTTTATATGTAATATAAAAATTGTTGACCTAGGGCCCAGGCATATTGCTAGCTAGCTCTTGCTTTTAAATTAACCCATCTTGTTCAGCCATGCGGCTCAATACCTTTTCTCAGAGCAGCATTTCAATTTCTTTCCTCTGTGTCTGGCTTGGCCATCTCCTTGTCTTGTCCCTGTTGCATCCATGTGTGTGTCTGTGTGGCATGTCTGTTCTACTCTGAGATTTTCCCAGTCTGGTAGCTCTGCCCATACTTCCTGTCTGCCTTCAGCCAATCAGTGTTTTTATTAAACTAGTAGTCAGGACAAATATTTACAACATACCATAATCACACTACCAGTTATTGTTAATTTAACTTCTTTAAAATTGTTGCCTTATTTATGCTTACTGATTTTTACTATGTGAGTTGTAATAATTTATATTTTTCCAAAAAGCATAAAATTTTCAGTTTTATTGACATGAAATGTGTTATCATAATCTCACAAGAGTTTTAATATTTCTAGGACAAAGAGATGGTTCTATAGGTAAAATCATGTGCCTCTAAGCCTGAAGATATAAGCTGAAGCCTTAAGACAGGGCAGGAGAAAACTGACATCTGCAAATTGTCCTCCGATGTTCATATATGCACTGTGGCATATGTACACACACACACACACATAATTTTAAAAATTAAAATAGAATTTTCATTTTTTATTATAACTGTAATTGTCCTAGTTTTTCTACTTCAAGAATTTCTTAATAATATAGGCCATAGTAGATGCCCACTCTCTGTATTCCAATCGCATAAATTTAATCTTTTTATATATATTTTAAAGTCCTATTTTAATTTCAAGTGATTTGGGAAAGAAAGGAAGATAGATGCTTGCTCTGGTATCAGAAGGCCTTTTCATATACAGCATCTTTTCATGTATTCATCTGTGTGTATAGAAGTGATGTAAAAGGCACTAGCTAATACAGGATAGTCCTACCAATAGAACTTCAATGAAACCATCTTTGGAAATCATTAGAATGGTCTATTTAATATTTTTTAAATTAAAGTTATTGTGAAGGAAACTATTAGGAATTAGTAAAATGGGATTTCTGGGAAGATTTTGTGAGTATCCAGATGTCATTTGTCAAGCACAAGCCTCTAAGGGGCATGCTCATTATTTCACTGAACCCCACATAACTGTGAAAGTAGCAAGTCCAAGTATTGTGATGATTGTACGTGAGCCAAGAGGACCATAAATCCAGATTCCTAAGACAAACAAGCAGACAGAGGCACAGTTACAGGAGAGCATGAAAATGAGTTAAAAGGATATAAGCAGTAATCAAGTGATCTCTAGAACACCCTGAGCATAAAACTAGAATGCATTCTTCACAGTTAGCAAGCAGTAACGTTTTAACCATGACACTGGGCTCTGCTAAAGCAGGCACATGCTTTCAGAATTCCATTGTAATAAATAGTGATAACTTTCTACCTGGAATTCTATATTCTGATAAAAACAGTTATCTGTCAGTATAAGGTAAAAGATCTGACATCTGCAAGATATCAAAAAAATACCACATATGTACCGTTTTTTAGGAATTTCCTGGAGGAAGCATTTCTGCTAGAATTGAGTGTTCAGTCAGGAAGATGTAGGGCTCAAGAAATAAAAGATCTAGAGAGACAGAAAAGGGTGTCTCTTAGAAAATGGTTACTGGAGAGCTAAGATGATCACTGTGAAGCAACTGGACAGAGAGATGCAGATTAGAGAAATACTGGAAGAATTTCTTGAAGAAAATAAAATTAAGGGTCACTCAGATGGTTTAGCTGGACAAGGCACTCGCTGCAAAGCCCGAGAACTTGATCCAGGAGACCCACATAGGGGAAGGAAACAACAACAATAACAACAACAACAACAATAAACCAATTCTCAACATGTTTTCCTCTGATTTCTACAAAACACACAGGTACACCCACACACATTTTCTCAAAAAATTAAATGTAATAAAAATAGAAAGAACAAAATAGACAACATTAGCACTGCATACAAATTAGTTAGAAAGAGATTGGGTAAAATTGGTGGTTACTCATAGAAAACTAAACAAAATAAATCAAAATATGACAATTATTAACCCTGGGAAAAGGAAACAATGAAAGAACAATTACAATACACTTCTCAGTTCAACTATGAATTATATCTATGGCAAATAAACATCATTTATTGATCTAAAAACAGGTCAATAGGAGCTAAAAAAAAAAGCTGGGTTGAAGCAACACCTAGAGCAAAAACAAGCAAAATATATAGAAATAATAAGAATTTTTTAAAAATTAACTTAAAAACCATATATATTTGAAATCTGCTACTTTGGGCAAATGGGTAAGATGGGCAGGTGGGCTCTGGTGTTACTTTCCATGAGTCTGGTAATATTATTTGAACACCATCAAATGGCGAATTATGGTGAGAATAAAAACAAAGTGGGTATGGGGGCACATGGTATGACCCTGGCTCTCAGAGGCTAAGGCAGGATGATCAGCAGTTCAAGGATGGTAGACCACATAGCAGCGAGACTCTGTCATACGCAAAAGAAGAAAAATCCTTATGTTGATATCCTCTTGGACATGTTATCTCTATTTACCCTGTTTGCAAAATGCAACGGAGGGATAGATTGGCCTTTCTGTTTGGATGGCCTTTGACCCAATAAACTTAAATAGTAAGCTATATTAAATATGATCTCAAGAAGTGAAGACTAAATTTCATAATTGGAAGGGATGATTGCATCATTTAGTTGGATCCTGAAGTTTCCAGAAGGAAGCCTAGAGGAGTTAAGTAATTTGTTCACAGGTACCAGCTCTTCAGTGGCTGAGAACTTCCAGGACCATTAACCTCTAGATTTTCACTTGTTTATGTTTTTTTAATTGTCAAAAATTGGGAGGGGGCTTGTGAATAAAATAAGAAAGTCCATCTTACTACATATATCTGGTTCTTACAATATTTTTTTCCTGTGGTAGATAAGTGGCTTAATTGAACATCTCCCTTCTACCCTGCCTACCTCTGTCTTGACAGAACTGTGTGTTTGCCCCTAATTGAAGGCCCAGGTTAGGTCAAGGTTAATACTATCTCTAACGTAGGAAGGAATCTACCAGCATCCATTCCTGTTGGATGTCACCAAATCCTCCTGAGGCCATTAGTAATTTTCCAGACTTATCCCTACACTTGCCTTGTGGTTGAATCCATGCTCCAGTTATAACAGAGACACAGAGCCAGTATTTTGAAGCAGGAGATGGTTAGTAAACATCTTTGCAGGTGATGCTTCCCACCCCCCACTCAGAGCAGGCTCTGGATGCTCAGAACTATTTCTCTTCCCCCAGTCAATTTGCTGTGCTTGCCTGCCTGCAAATATAAGAGGGAAATCTGAGAGGCCAGTTACTAAGGAGACCAAAAAGGTGCTCTGCCTGAGTCAACCTCTGTTTGGAGGGGGTGGGGGTGAAGTTTCTATGGTGGAAGCTTCAGTGGTGACTCACTCATTTTTGACATCCATTTGAGGGCACAAGGGATGAAGAATTAATTTTAAATTAAGTCTAACCCTTTCAACAGCACTCAGAGCTAGTGAGGGAGAAGCTTGGCTGGCAGAATGGCAAGTGATAGAAGAAGACTGACTTTGTGTATGAAAGGGGGTCATAGGAGAAACCTGCCTTCAGGAGGGGGGAGGGCAGGCAGAAACCTCCAGATGAGTAAATGGCTCTGCCTTGGAGCCAGATAAAACATGGGTGATAAATCAGTTATCTGAGCTAAGGAAAAGAGCTGGAAATGGAACTGAACATGACCTTTTCCTGTTATTGTGCTAACTAACCCCTACTCCCAATAAAGGAACCAACCCTGTTAAAATCAAAGATATGGAGAAGAAGAGTAGGGGGAGATAGAGGGAAATAGGGAGAGATGTTTGACTTAGTTTTAGCTTCTTCCCTGGAGGCAGCAGTACTCCGATAGAAACATCGTGTGGTTAGCCATTAAGCCCATGCTGTGTGCAGTCCCAGCAATGGCACCCACTAACTGGGTCTTCAGACAGCTTGCACTGAACTCCCAGAGTATCTGAGTCATGTGAACAGCACAGACAGGACTTACAGAACAGTTGGAAGGATACACTCACAGCAGCCACCTACAAAGTATTGGGATTTTCTTCTCTTAGGTTATCAGATAGAAAAACAAGTCCAGACAGAATCACAAAATCTACCAAAGAGACTCCTCTGGAAGGAGCATCAATAACCTAATTGGCCAATTGGAATGTTTCAATAAATGCTATAGCTCCTAGAAAGTTCAAAGGGTTTCCAGCTTTAGGAATATGAAGGAATTTCTGTTGCCAAAACAAAGTTCTATCTTCTGATCATCCACAAAGTCCATTACCTGCTGGCCTGACATGGCTTTGGAGTCACACAGAACTATCCCAAGTATCCTACAGAAAATGCCACTTTCTTCTTGTACCATTTCTTCCCATTGGATTGTTTTTCTCCAGATTGTATTCTAGCTGCCTGAATAATCCCCCATTCTATTCTTCAACCCTTCGTGTTTTTAAGAAGTGTGGCTTAAACCTAGGGCCTAGCTCATACTGGACAAGCACTCTACCACTGAGATATTCAAAGTCTCCCTTTTACCTTTTATTTTGAAACAGGGTCTTACTAAGGCTGGCCTTGATCTTGTGATCTCCTTGTCCTAGCCTCCTGAGTAGCTGAAATTACATGCATGAAAAATCAATTATGGCTTCTTCTTCTCCTCCTCCTCCTCTTCCTTCTTCTTTTTTTACTCCTCCTCCTCCTTCTTCTTCATTTTCTCCTCCTCCTCTTCTTTCTTCTCTTCTTCTTGGAACTATAGTTGCATGTTGACCACTGACTGCCTTCCTGTCTCCCACTTAGGTGTGACAGTCATGGATGACAGTGATACGTGAGCCCGAATGCTTATTAGCCATCATCAAAAGGCAGCAGCCTGTCCTTCACCTTCTCTTCCTATGTCAGCTCAACCGTAACCTGGACTACTGGTGTCTATTTCAACCCCGTGGCAGGTGACAGTTTTCTGATGGATGATGAGGGAGTGACTATAGAAGAAACTTGGTTCCCTGAATGCCTTTGTGGAATGGAGCTTCATTGCTGCCTTAGCATAGTATGTGGGACACAAGAGAGCGGCAGAGCAGTTGAAATGAACAATACAGCATTACACCCCTGTGCCAATGGACTGATTATATCAACAGCCTAGACTCTCCTTCCCTAAGCCAGGTCCTGATCAAGTGTTCTGCAGAAATGGGCACAATGACTAGGCTATATGGCATTTCACCAGAGCAGAGCACCTACCTCTGCTTTGTAGACACTATCCTACTTCATACATACATAGTTATCAAATACTGACCTTTTAAAGCACTCTAGACCTTTAAAGTCTCTTACCTGTGTGTCCGCTAATCCATATACTCTCTGGTCCCTGCTTGTGAAATTAGAATCTGTCATCTTTTCTTTTGGCTGTATCTTCCAACTTCCCTTGATTTATATTTTGAAGTTTCTTGTCATCTGTAACTTTATTTTAACTTACATTCATTCTTTGATGCTCATGTTGAGAAATAAAACACTTCTGATATATTCTTCCACTAAAATGATGCTAGAATTCTGATTGTGCAGCTGGCAGTATCAACATGGTCTCTACAACAGAGACAATAGTTAGGGACTAACCCTAGCTTTGGAGAATTGCTAGTCAATAGTGAGGATTTTTACTAACATGCCTGGAAATGTATACCTGCCTTCTGTGTCCTGTAGGATTGTACTGTTTGTTACTAAATGTAAAATAAGAGTAACCAGCCCTTCTACCTCTCAGTAGGATTTTAGAGTTTTTTCTTCCCTATTTGTAGACATGCAAACATATTATTGTTTTGATGATCTGTCGTCTGAGAAATGGGCACACTAAGGTAGCATGCTGATTGAAAGTGAACAATTCAGCATTGTTCTGAAGGTAAAAGCTAGGGTTTAGCTCCTACTAAGTATTTAAATCAGAAAACATCTACTGAATGAAAACCGCTCAACCTTAACTATGATAGACACAAAGAGGCAGTTTAAAAATTTGCAACTGAAATTCTCAAGTTGCCTTAAATTTCTGTATTTTAAAAATACTGTTATAGCTATTTTATTCTATGTGATGAGTGTTTTGCCTGCACTTATGTCTATGTACCATATTCATGTCTGGTACCCAAGAAGGTCAGACAATGGTATATGATTCCTCAGAACTGACATTACAGGTTGGTTGTGAGCCACCATGTGGGTGCTGGGACTGAAATCTAGATCCTTTGTAAGAACAGCCAGTGCTCTTCTTAACCTCTGAGCCATCTCTCCAAGGCCAATTTCTGTATTTTTTCTATAGCCAAATATAGCATTCATGCTGACTGAGCAGTTGGAGTGGCCAGCACTTTCATAGGTAAGAGAATTGGAATGCAAGGTATTTGTTTTCCTGAATGACCTTATAGAACAGAGTCCAGGACATCACGTGGGACAGTATAAAGAGAAGCAGTCTCCAAGGGGTCCTGTTCTTTGACTGCATCCCTTCCTTTCTTCCTCTTAGGCTCCATCATCACTCTTTGAGTTCCCTGGGATTACTAGGAAACTTCCAACTGGCTAAGGCTGGTGGTCCAGTTCTTCACTAGCTTAAGCTAATGGACCTTGAAAAAGACCATGTAATATACACTTGTCAGCCCCCAAACATACCACACCAAGTTTACACAGCCTGATGACTTGTTTGGTGTTAAATCCATGTCACCAGTGATTTGGAACGGGATTCTTCCAAAGATGCTGGGAGAATGTGGTTGTGCACTCTCACAAAAGGAACCTTCGCCAGCCATCCTTAGTGCCCTTGTCCTGGGAGGTTGGCCTCTGAACACTAGCTGTGGTCCATAGAGCAGCTGTTTTCTATGCCTGCCTTTAGCCTCTAAAGCAAAAAAAAAAAAAAAAAAGTTCTTATTGGTCAAGGATGGATAGGTGGAAAGTTCTTTCTCTCTTAGTACCTCTCTTGTGTTTATCTGAAGAATCTTTAAATGTCTTATCCTGGAGTCTTAGTGAAACCAGAGGGGAAAAAATGACCCAGCCTTCCCCTGGAGCTGTGCCTTTGCTCATAGGTCTATATCTTCCCACTTTATTTCTTAATCAGCTCTTACACATTTCTCTCTATTTAGGGCACAGGTATCACAGCTCCTTCTCAGCATGGAGACCATTGCAGCTTATATGGGTACAGCTCAGTGGTACAGCATCTGCTTGGCTTGTATATGGTCTTGGTTTCCACCTGCAACACACATAATGTCTTTGTCTCTTGGCCACTGCTATACCCAGGATCTGTTCTAGTCTTCCGTGGTCCCTTGTCTCAGATAGTGCCACTGCTATAAGCTTTTAAGTCATGTTAAGGATTCATGTAGTAGTGTGACTTGTAAACTTGGGATCTCATTGTAGCTACCACAGAGCAATCTACATTTATATCCTAAATGCTCCCTGGCTCTACTCACTTTACTTCTTTCGTCTTTATACTAGTCTAAGCCACCATCTTCTAACGGCCTCATCATCCCCTGCAGGACCTCTTCTGATCTGGTCTACACATGGGCTGGTGCCAGAGTGACACTTTCAAAACAAAAATCTCTTTGTATTATTCACTTTCTTCCTAAATACTTGTGGCCAGTGACAGCTAGCATGCCAATGGAAAGCCCCTGAACAGACATAAACAAAGAATTCCCTAGGTTCTGCAATGAAGACAGAAAATTGCTGAAGCATAGTCCAGCAATGATTTCATCCCTCAGGACCAAGGCTTGAGGCCTGAGCCATGTGGACCTCTGAGTAGAGGAATTGTTGGCCATAAAAGTGATATGAAAATAAATACTGGAAACCTTCAAGGGATTTCATACTTTACTAAGTGGTCACTCTAAAAAACACTGACCACTGTTGAAACCCAAGGCACTTGGACACAGAAAGGGCTCCTGAAGACCTCACATCATCCATGTTGTCTTTGGTTCATTTTGCTCTCATTTTTCCATTATTCAATAATTGAGCATTTCAAATTTTGTCTCATAACAGCTATCTCATACATATGGATAGGTAATATGGTTCAAATTAGAAATGTCCCTTCATATTTCTCAACATCTGCACACTGAGTCCTTAGTCCATTCTTTTCTATTCTCAAACAAGCTAATGAAGACTATTTTCATCTACAGGTCCAAGAGCTTCAGGACACCTCTATTTCATACTTATTTTCATCAGTACTTTCAGATCTACCCAATCAATGTCTTCAACACCAAAGGATGGGGTGTCTATTTGAGACGTTGTTTAGAATGAGTGATCACTCAAATTGCTTGGGCCACAATGGGATCTGGGTTCACACCCCAAAGAAACAAAGAACGTGGCAACCATTTCATAATTGGTAACAAACTCTGGAGAGTTCACAGTAAGTCAGAACTCTGCATTGATATACGCCATTAAAGACAGTTTAGAGTATTAGTAAATTTGTGAAAATAATTATGATGATTCTGATTTTTAATTAATTTTAAAGTTGACATGCAAAGTGGTAGGTTTTATTATGGCATTTTTATACATGCGTGTCATTATATGTTGTCCTTACTCACACCGGTCCCCCTTGCCCTCTGGGTCCTCTGTCCTCCCCTTACTGGTCTTCTCTCTGAATAGTCACCCTTCTACTTCCATGTCAAATGTATTACATTACTCTCCCCCTACCTCATACCTCTTCTTCATCTCATGGTCCTTATCCATATTCTATTTTCAAGTCCTCCCCTGCACCAGCATACACTTAAATATAGGTCTCAGCATATGAAAAGAAAAAAGCATAGTATGCTTCTTTCTTACTCTGTTTATTTCATGTAAACCTAACATTCTCCAGTTTCATCCATTTTCCTGAAAATGTCATGATTTCCTTTATGGCTGGATAAGAATCAACCAGTGTAAGTACCACGTTTATCTTTTCTGTTCTTTTAGGCTCCATTTCCTGGCAACTGTGAATAACCCAGCCAGAGTCATGGATCTCTGCACCTGCCAGTGCCACAGCTCACCCAGCAGTGCTATCTTCAGTGTTTCAAAGGAACCTCCCTGCTGACTTCTGTGGTGGCTTTACATGTTCACTGTCCCATAAGCACTGTGTTCAGTTTCCTCTCTCTTCACCATTACCAGAATGTGCCGTCATTTTTCACAATGTTATACATTCTGAATGAAGCAAGACAAAATCTGAAAGTAGCCAAACACTTTAAATATATATATTTATACTTAATTTTTTAGAGTTGTCAATTCAGTTCATAATGCCATTTTGTTGATTAAATAATTTTGTGTTCAACACTGGCAGTTCTATAGCTTAGATATTTATCACTGGTGTGGTATATAGTTGGCAAAGATTTGTTTCCCATATATATAGAATGGTAGGTTTGGAATATATATAAAATAAATATATATTCATAAAATATATATAAAATATATATATTTGGAATATATATATTCCAAATCTACTCTCCTTCTTCTGATAATTGCTTCTTTTTCTGGACAGAAGTTTAAAAAAAAACTATATAATTCCATTTTTTCAATTCTTGGGATTATTTTCTGTGCTATCAGCATCTACACTTGTGAAATGTTTTTCCTATGTCGTCTTTCTAAGTTTCAAGGTCTTTGAATCATTCTGAATTGATTTTTGTGCAGAATGAGAAATATGCTGCCTGCCTATAGGCAGTGCTAAGGCTGTTTTCTGTTTTCTTCTCAGCACAGTTACTTGGGGACAATAGTGGAGAACATCAGCTTCGGTCACTAGACTTCTGCTGAGCCTCAGTGACCAGCACCACTCTGGCCACCTTTTCCCACCTCAAGTGCTCCCAGATCCTGTCTGTGCCTCCAAAGCCTTGCATGCAGCCTACGCTGGGGAGGGCCAGCATCTCAATGGTAACTACCATGGGCTGCACAGCACAGTCCGATACCAGGCAACAGCTACTTTAGGAATTGTCTTCTCACAGAGAATTTCATAACTCTCACCTCTGCTACTTCTTTTCTCTGTTTCCCACCCCTTCTTTCAAATCTCCACAGTTTTAGTTACATTATCTTACCCTCTTTGTTTCTTCTATTCGTTCATTCACTTTTTAAAAGATTTTTTTAAATATTATGTATATATGTGAGTGCCTACACATATGTATGTGCACCATAGACACGCCTGTTTGCCCAAAAAAGGTCAGATAAAGGCAGAGGATCCCTTGGTACAAAGTTAAAGATGGTTGAGAGATACGATGTGGGTATCAGAAGCTGAAACAGGGTCTTCTGCAAGAGCATCAAGTGATCTTAATCTCTGAGCATCTCTCCAGCCTCACCCTTCTCTTTTAGTCTGTTTGTCTGCATCCTATCATTCTCCTCCACCGGCGTACACACAAGCAGCCTCTAGTCTTCCATCTTCCTGAATCCTTACTCTGTTCTTTCTCACAGAGTCTTATTCTTTAACCAGACTATCCAGAAATTTACTATGGCTTACATGCTATTTCAGTTTCATGTTAATCTTTCTACCTTAGCCGTCCAAGAAGTACTGGGATTACAGGCCTAAGCCGCTACACTCAGGACTTCCACATCTGTTGATCTGCTCACATAGCTTTCTTATATAGCCCAGGCACAACTGCCTATGGATGGTGCTGCCCACAGTGGGCTGAACCCTCCTTGATTAATTAGTGATCAAGAAAAATGCCGTCACAGCCATGCCCACACGTTAATCTGATCAAGGCAAACCCCTAGTTGAGTCTCCCTTAGATAACTCTGGGGTGCATCAAGTTGACAGTTTGCTCTAGGAGACATCACCACATCAACAGAGCTAGGATTCAAGGTGTGAGCTACCACTGCCTGGCTGTTAGGCCTTGAACTCACAGAGAACCAGATGATCTCTGTCTCCTGAGTGATGGGATTAAAGGCATGGGTCACCACTCCCTGATTTTTATGGCTTGGCTTCATGAGTGATTCTGTCCTCTGATATTCCAGATTGATTTTATTAAATACACAATATATCACCACATGTTGATGCTTCCAAAACCTTGTAAGAAAAACTGTATGGTGCTGGCAGGTTTTAAATTGTCAATATGGAGCTGGAAAGGTGGATGGCTCAGAGGTTAAGAATACTGATTATTCTTCCAAAGGTCCTGAGTTTAATTCCCAGCAACCACATGGTGGCTCACAACCATCTGTAATGAGATCTGGTACCCTTTGTGTCATGCAGGTGTACATGCAGACAGAACACTGTAGACATAATAAATTGTCAATATGGAAACCTAACCTTATTCTAGGACTTAATAAATCTTCTAATCTGTTATCCTTAAAGCCTCCAATAGGTATATTGCAGGCTCTAAGAGCGAAAGAGGTTAGGTATAGATCAAGGGCCTAGAGGGAAGGGGAGGATCTCCCAAGGAAAGGGGAATAGAGTATCTGGAGAGGCTGGGGGCAAGGAAAGACTGGAATGGGAGGATTAACAAGGGAGTGGGGTGGAAGAGAGGGGTAAGGGAGGGACTCTTGGGAAAGACACCTAACAGTAAGAGTCATTTGAGGGGTCATATTCTACTACTACAGAAGCTTCCTAAAATATATAACACATGGCAGAAATATGCATAGAGTCACAGAATAATGAGGGGGACAAATTCCCAACTAGATATCTTTGCCATCAACTGCAACCTCCAGTATCAGAAATGGGTTACATCTAGTTGAGTATTGACAAAGAGAACAGCATGGGAGGCCCCAAAACATTGCAGGCTATTGCCAAGGTTATTGGTTGTTCTCTGTAAACTGAGGGTAAAGCCCTGTTGTTGAAGAGAACAGTTAGCTACCTGATTGAATATGAAGTCAAGCTGGTGCCCAAGTAGAGTCTTCACTGCTATTGGCTAGTGTTCATGGTACTAGGAAGCACTCTACACTAGAGGAGAAATGTAACCATCAGCCCAACTAAAAACTCTGCAATCTACAGTGATCTGCCTGCCCCACTTACTACCTTCTCTGTACAGATACAAAGGTAAGTAACTTTCTCTACATCCTCTACATAAAGAATATTTGTTCCCACAAACATTCTTCACTTGTCTATCAACCAATCAATTCTCATCAGTCAAGAGTCTACAATGTTTTAGATATTGATTACCATTGCAGTTTGAATATTTACAGAATTACTTGATAATTGTCTGTTATTCTGCAATAACAATATCTTGGCTTGTATCCTGTTGCTTCTCCTGTGTCTAACCTGATGCCTGGCATGGTAGCCACTCAATAAATTTAATGAATAGATTAATGAGTGACTTTGTATTTGTTATAGAGAGGAATCGCTTCATAATTGGCTTTTATTCTCTTCTTGGATTTGGTTTGGCAATTTGTCAACAAGTATTTATTGGACTTTATGAGGCAGAGAGAATTTTTTGTGTATTTTTAATAGCCCTGTAGTGTGTGGCATATGAATTCTGTGAGTTTAAGAAAGACAAATAAGGCTCCACAAAGACACTGATCTTCTTCATATGAGCTCTGATGGAGTAAGATGAGTAACCAGAGACCAACAAGCAAATAATGAAATCACTTCCAAAAATAACACAGAGCACAGTTAGCAATACAGTTCAGATTGATGTGAGGAAAGTTACCAAGAGCCTTCCCCCTCATCAGTGACTTGGAACATTTTCATTAACGATTTCTCTGCTCTAGACAAGTATAAGATGTCATAGTGATTCACCACAGGTAGCCTGTGGTCAGTATTGCACAAGGCATCATAGGCAAACAGTATGAGCTCGTCTAAATTTCTGTCTCCAGGAAGGAAGGAGAAAAGCTGCTTTCCAGACCCACATCAGTGTTTGTGAGCTGTGCCACAAAAACAGAAGCCATTGTGACGGCTGTAGTTGGTTTAAAGAAACATCACTGTCATCACCACTCAATTAGATAGATTCTCTTTCTTTTTAAAAATGTTTATGTAGCAGAGAGAGGGCTGTATAGGATTTAAAGCAGCAGATTCTATTCTAGTATCAAGTCACTGATGAGCATCACCTGTAGCAACATGACTTCATTAGCCACAGCAAGCATTGTGAAGGACACAATGAGGGCTCTCGGGAAGATGAGGATGGTGCAGAGGATCCAGGGAGAAAGGATAAACCTGGACACTTTCACCAATGGAAAGCAAGGCAGATGTGAAGTAACTATCCATCTTAGAAATGTCTGAAGACTGCCCGCTGCTCTGCCTGCCTGTCTCACTAGAAGAATAACCTGTGTCTTGAGCCCTTGTATAAAGAACACGCTGTGTTGTTTATTAGTAAACCAGAAGCTTAAGAAAAACAAATCCAGCTTCTTTATTTATCCAAGAAGTCTATCTGCACAAGACATAATTTCCTAAACTCTAGAATCATTCAGAGCCTAGAAAAATAATGTCTCATCTGAGCTTGCCCAAGAAGAGATAAATGGCAACATGTATAGGTAACGTTCTCATAAGCCACTGGCAATTTAGACCAAGATGAATATTCTTTTATAAAATGTGAATTTAAAGGTAGGCCAAAGTAGGAGGAGTTATGAGAGACAAGCAAAGTGTGCTATCAAAAGGATTAGTCTTGAATGCTGAGACACACAACAGAGGGCAGGACGTGGTAGCCATTTGTTGTTTTTGGAAACCCAGCATCACTTACTTCCTTTCTGATTTCATTTCAGAGTACTTTCATCCTCCCCTTGTGCCTCCCTGATGGTCAAAGGAACAGGGCCTTCCTTCTAAGAAAACCAAGGAAAATCTTCAGATCCTGTCTTGCTGAGAGATGAAGAAAGCTTGTGGGCTCAATCTACAGACTCGCTGTCTGAGAAGTTGGCTTTCTTATTTATTTGTTTAACTTACATGGCTACAGACATGACCCTGTTTTGGGCTCATGAATCTGTCAGGTCAAAAAAGATGAGAAAGCCAGGAGCCATGGCTAGGATGCCCATTCTACTTCACAGTTGTAGCTGGATTTTATTGCCTGAGCCTCCTGGTGCCTTGGCTTCTGTTGATCATGCTGGTTCAATACTTATTGCTCCAGTTTCCAGAGGACTCTCTGAACCCTTATGTCTTTCCAACAAATTCCTTTGACTCAAGACAACCAAAATGACTAACAAACAAATGGTAAGTTCATAGGAAAAGAGCTATTAAAATGGTATGAAAATAAAGAGCATGCAAAGACAGATGCTCAAGGCTTGGGAGAATCTGGGTTAGGATTTCAGGATTCAGATGAATGAGATGGGTAGGTCTTCTCAGGCTCCAAGGTAGACCTCAAAGTTAGACAGGAACAGCCAAAGGAACAGAAAAAAAACCCCAAAGTAATTGTAACAACAATACAGAAATTACTTAGAGGGTTTTAATGGTTGAAATATAATATGGAAAAGTAGATAGATCTATAAAATTTTTAAAAAATAAGGGAAGTTGAAACAACCCAGAGATGAGCAGATATAGAAAAGGGGCCTCGTCCTGGCTTTGGCTAGAAGGCAGGGGAGGGGGTGGTAACTAAGGAGAGAGCTTTGGCCTGTGACAGCCAGGACTGTGGTAACTTTTGGGAGTCAGTCTTGTAGAAGACAAGCTGGCAATGCCACCTACCTCTGTGAAAGGAAAGAGGGAGGGCAGAGGAGAGGGAAGCAGAGGAGTGTACTCGTCCTATTCCACACCCTCATATGTAGACTTCGCTGGAAAACCAGGCTCTGGGAATCTGGAAAATGCAGCTCACAAGGGAATACGTTAGGGGACAGAATAAACCATGACCGCACAGGGTGGGGATAGCATTCATCTCCCTGAAAGGGCACTGTGATGTCCAAAGGCAAGATCTGAGAAAGGATGAAACAGCATAAGTAAACCACACCTGTCTGGAAGACACAAATCATATTAATTTCCTGCCACTGCTGTAACAAATACAACTTAACACAACACAGATTTCCATTACAAGTTTGGAGGTCAGAAGTCTAAAATTAATTTCACTAACCTAAAGTCAGAGTCACCCAGGCTGGCTCCTTCTAGAGGCTTTAGAAGAGAGTGGTTTTATTATTATTAAAAAACAAACAACAACAAAACCTTCAACCTCAGAGGCCGCCTGATCTTTTTAATTTGTGGTCCTTCCTCTGGTCACTCAAGTCTCGTGCATCTGTCATTCATTGCGTCTCCTTCAATTCTCCTATCTACCTCCTATGATAAATCTCTTCATAATTACATTGATCACATCATGATCCTTTACTATAACCTCCATTTCAAGACACTTTGAAGTCATCACAACTACAAAGCACCCTTCTCAATGGAAGGTAGCATATCCCCAGGTTCTCAGTATTAGGACATGAGCATCTTTGCGATGTGATTTTTCAGCCAACCAACCCTTGAGGTTGAATCCCTCGCATAGAATTGCTTGGAACTAGGCATAGTCAATATACATTTTGCTGTGAGATCCAATTTGTAAAATAAGATGCTACACTTAACTGAAAGATACTGCCTTGGATTCTCATTATAAGTGGGAGATATGTGGAACAACCATGACCTTGGATCTGAGTTTGACCAACTCAGTCCAGGCTCAGCAACAGACACTAGGCATAGGCTACATTTCTCATGCCTCTAGATCAGTCATAGAGTTTTAATCCCTTAGTCTGAAAAAGATGCAAGATGCAAAGAACTCTATTGGAGTCCATCCAAACTCCTAGACATGATGAGGTATACCTAATGCAAACAATAAGAAAACAATCTCAAATTCAATTAGATACAAAAAAAATAGCATAGCCTAGAAAATAGGTTGAAAATTTTAGGTCATTGGATGAAAGAATTATGTGTAATTGAAAATCAGGAACATGCATCTGATAGACATGGGTTTAGCATTCTTTATGGTCATAGATGCTATCAGGAAAAGGTTCCATGCTTCCTAGCATGATGCAGAAAGAATCCCTTTGGGACTGACTCATCTCGCAGACCTGCATTCTGGCTCATGCTCTCTAAAAAATAAACAATCTTGGGCTGCCTGGGATAATAACCTTATCATGGCCATTGTGACTCCAGATTCCTAAACCTGTCAAAAATATAAAAATCAATAAAACTGGAATGTAGAGATAGTAAACTCTTCAGAAGCACAATATTAAGATTTGTGTTAACAATGGAATACTACTCAGCAGTAAGAAAAAATGATATCCTAAAATTCGCAGGCAAATGGATGGATTTGGAGAATATTCTCCTGAGCGAGGTATCACAATCTCAGAAAGATAAGCAGGGGATGAACTCACTCATTAGTGGTCTCTAAACAAACAAACAAGAAAAAAAGCCAAGCATGCCCAAGCGGCAAACCACAACCACTAAACAGCTTGGGATCAGAAACACCCTGGACTGACCCTTCAAACCCCACTCCAACTATAGGAACACCTGACTCACTCTTGAGGGAGGGGGGATAAAACTGGATTTGACCAGGAGTGGAAACTGATCCAAGCATTATTGGGTCAGTGGGACCATAGGACTATCTGCTCCCTGCCCAGAGAGGGGATGGGGAGTTGCAGAGAAGAAAAATGACCTGATGTGGTGGGAGGGGGAAGGGACCTTGAATAAGGATATACAGGGATGGAAAAAAAATTCAAAGGAAAAGCTGAACACAAAGTAAATATATGTGTAGCAATCTTATTTGCATTATCACCCTTGATAAGTCATGCTTATGATTTTTATCTTCTTTATAGTTATTGTTAACTTTTCAGCAATTTAAATTCATTTTATTGTTTTTTTGATAAATACAAAATAAATAAAGAAGAAAAAAAGATTTGTGTTAAATGTCTAAACATTTAACAGACACTGAAGAGTGAAAGTATGTATGTCATAAAGGATTTGACACATGACAAGTTCAAGAGTAAACCTTATGCATCCTATTTATGATAGATACTTGGATATTTAGGCTTTAATTCATTATATTTACAAAAGTTTCTAAATATTTGAGGAAATGTATTTTTTCCTGGTTACAACCTGCCTACTTGGCCTTTGAAAGGCTTATGTAGATGCTTAGAGTATTCAATGTAAATGGGTAAAATATAGACGTGCCTTGTCTTTATTTTCTGTAATTTCCTAGATATGTAAATAGTTTAATAAGAGTTCAAATTAAACCACAAGCCTTAAGTAAACAAGGCTTTATGTTTTTATTTATTTAATTTAATTTGAGCATCAGGAGTACAAGGAATGTTGTTTGTAATTAGCATCTCTCAACTATTAGACTATTCCCTTTGGTGCTCTGTGTCTGTCTGAAAAGGCTCATGCTGGATTAGTCTAGAGTTCTCTGCAAGAGAAAGCAAGTTGGCAAGATCTCAGATCTGGATATAGAGAGAAGGATGCTCAATGTATCACAATTTATGTAGGAGGCATTTTTAAATTTTATATGTTTGAGCATTTGCCTGTATGTATGTGTGTGTGTGTCACTGTCTGTCTGTCTGTTGTCTGTCTGTCTGTATGTATGTGTGTATATCACATGCATTCCCAGTGTCTGCAGAGGACAGAAGCTAGTATTTGATCCCCTGAAACTGAAATTATAGTGAGCTGAAAACCTCCTTATGAGTGCTAGGGGCCGAATTCAGGTCCTCCCTAAGTACTACAAGTATTCTGAACTGCTGAGCCATCTCTCTAGCCTGTGTATAAGCCTTTGATTCATTGCATGCCATGCACCTGTTCTAAGCTGCCTTCATCCCTACCATTGTCAGGTTTGCATCATATATTTCAGAGTGATACTTCCAAACCAGTCTGTTTGGTTGGCTTTTGTGCAACTCCAAATACTTGGCTGTGCAATTTTTTATTTCTCCACAGGTGTACATCCCTTACACTACAGTGGGTGATGCTCTATGAGCTGGGAACCACTGCTGGCTTCTAGTTGTCCTGTGGAACCTGCAAAATAGTGATCAATTGACCCTAACATCTCTCTCTCTCTCTTTTCAATTTTATGGCACACTCATGGCTGTCTCCTTTGGCTGGTTGCTTTATCTTGGGAAGTGCTCTGTGTGGATGGCATCAGATGAATGTGCACCATGTTTTATACTGCTTGACAAGAAAGGATGAAGTTGTGTCCTCCAGAATCCTGTGAGTAGAATAGGTTTCCAGACAACTGCAGGGCTGAAGCAATGGGTTCTTCTATAATTTTTAAGGTGGCTGGGAAAACAAATCTGGTGCAGAATTGAGAGGCTGGAACTGAAAGGGTCCTATTATGTGAGCATTAGGGTGGCTGGATGATCAATCTCAGGCAGCATTGCCAGCTCACGTTTTCCAGGTCGTCTGTCTCCTCATTATGGTGTAACTCAGGATGATTTATTGCCTGCTTGTGGTTGTTTTGTGTGTGTTTCAGAGCTGGTGTTGAACATCTCTAATTCAGCCCATTTTCCTGAGTTTCTCCTGAGCTCAGCCACCTCCCTCATCTTGATTATTTTTCAATAGAATATTTACTCTGACTTTATAACATCCTGCAGTAGGCAGAATATAGCTGGGCTTTTACTTAAAACTGAAAGAAAATATGCAAATATAGAAGTAATGAGGAACTATTAGGTGTATTTGCTTCAGTTCTGCTTTTCCGTCTGGGAAAATGAATCTACATTATTTCCACCCACTCAAGACACTCTTGAATGTAGTATAGTATTTCTCATAATGAACTGGTTTTTCATATGGTATTTGTTTACATAGGGGACATGAATAGTTTAAGAACCCTATCATTGATAAAATTATCACTCTTGGTATTTAGTTTAATGTATCCCTTGGGAAAACTAGATTCTTTTACTATAAAATTTAAGAAGTATAACCAGTAAATAATAAAAAGTCTTGGCCATAAAAGAAATAGTTGACATTTTATAAAATCTTCTCAAACCTAAAAGTTTCCTTTCTTCTAATCTATTATCATTATCTGTGACAAATACTGGATAATTTTCTACTAAAAGCCACATTCTTTTCTGCTTTTGCTAAATTCTCTAGGTCATTTGCCTCTGAGTAGCACCATGGTGGCATTTAAGGGGAAGTGACTGGGCAATAAAGGGTAAGGGTATAGGTTTACGGCAGAGAATCTGGTGGTAGATGCAAGGCTTTTCTAATGTGGGCAGAATCACAAGGTGGAAAGAGCCTGGATCCCTTAGTGGCTCCAGCCCTAATACTAACCCTGATTGTGACACTCAGGATGAACAAAGCATCCACTGTGTTCATCCCTAAAGGTTTAGTGTGGTTACTAGGGTTCTCCTGCCCTTGTTAAAACACTAGGGAAATACACACACACACACACACACACATATTTAGGTCATATTTAGGCAGCAGAGAGAGATGAATGGTTTTGTAGAGCTTTCTGGTCAGCTATTTCTAGTGAGAGATCAGTTCTGAAAAAATCAGGTAAATGGGTTTGCTACCAAACCTGCCGAACTAAGCTTTTTTTTTTTTTTTTTTTTTTTTTTTTAGAAAAGAAAGATTTATTATGTATACAGAACAGGGTATCAGATCTCATTATAGATGGCCATGAGCCACCATGTGGTTGCTGGGAATTGAACTCAGGACCTCTGGAAGAACAGTCAGCACTCTCAACCTCTGAGCCATCTCTCCAGCCCCCTGAACTGAGCTTTATCCTCAGGATCCACATGATAGAAGGAGATAACTGACATCCTGGAAGTTGCCCTCTGGCCTCTACATGTATGCTATAGAACATATGCACATTCATGGACACACAGACACACATTAATGAATGAATAAACAAATACAATTTAAAAAGTAAGGCGGAGAATGACAGTGAAAGTCATCTGGCGTCAACCTCCAGCCTCCAAACACATGTGCACGTGCACACACACACACACACACACACACACACACACACACACACACTAACCACAAAGTCACAGTGAGATAGTATTTCATACTTACTAAACAATTTAACATAAAAAGCAAATCAAAACAGAAAATTACACATTAGAATGCAGAGAACTCAGCATCGTATGCAATCCCAGTGATGTAAAATGGTATCCGCATTGCACACAAAATGGTATGTGCACTGTGAAGGCTCCTAGAGAAATGAAATACAGAATTGCCTTTGATCTACTAAGTCCACTTCTGAGTATATAGCCCTCGAAATAAAACAAAACTAAAAACAGTCAAACAAAAAAGAGAGAGACTTAGATAGATATTTGCAAACCAAGTGCCTACTGGTATATTAAAAAAAAAATAGAAGTAGCCAAAGCATCCATTGATGAATTAATGGCTAAACAAATGTAGTACAGAAAGCACATACAATGAAATATTATTCAGCTTTCAACTTTCAAAAGGAAGAAAATTGTGACAAACACTGCAACTTAGTTGACTCTTTGGGACGTTGTGCTGAGTGACAAATGCTGGATTTCTTCTACTTATAAAAGGGAAATTCTGAGGCAGAAATGGTGGTTGTCAGAGTATATAGTTAACTTTGCTAATTGGATTGGATTGAGAAATCCCTAGGGGATTGTTCAATCATCCTCTGGGTGTGTTTGTGATGGCATCCAGAGATAGTTAGATCCCGACTGCTCTGACCTGAGCACTGTCATCTCTGGACAGAGTCATAGCATGTGATAATGTTATTAGGTGCCAAAGCAAAATGTGGTCCAGTTGGAAGAACTGGGTGCTCACTGGGAGTATGTATTTAAAAGTTAAATCACACCCTAGTCTGCTTCCTTATCTGCTGTCTATAATGATGCTAATAAGTTCTCTGTCATAAGTGCCTGCCTCTATGGTGCTCTGCCATATGACTGTGGACTCAACTCTCTGAGCCTGTGAAGCAAAATAAATCTTTCTTCCGGTGCGGATGCGCCATTTTTAAATTTTTGCTTGAACATTGTATTGTCTATGTATTATAAATCAATTTAAATATGTAATTTAGAAAGTCGCTTTTGGCTCTGTTTTAGTGATCTAGAAAGCTTTTAAGCTTTGTAAACTTTCTCAGGCTTTCTGCGGGTGTTCGGCCCAAGTTGGGACACCATCTGTTGTATCAAGTTTTTTGGGCCCGTTTTGGCCGGAGATTTGGAACCTGGTCCGCAGCTCACCTATGTTCCTTACATGATTCTTCTTCGGGGGTCAGAGTTAGACTGACTAACTCCACCCTCCTTCTACCTGTCTGTCCTCTGATTCTCCACCCATTTCTACGGTGCTTCACATAGGCCAAAACAGTTCTTTATTTACATCATACAGAGAACATTTCCACCACATTTCCTCTTTTCTGTCTAATTAAAAAGGAATGTGGTGGAAATGGTCTCTGTATGATATAAATAAAAACTATTTTGGCCTATGTACAGCACCGTAGGAGTGGGTAGAAAATCAAAAGACAGACAGGTAAAAAGAGGGCAGAGTTAAGTTAGTCGTCATCCAACCCTGAAGGAGGAACATGTAAAAAATATAGGTGAGCCACGGGCTGGGCCACGTGGTGGGTAGATTAATAAAAATAAATTAATTTAAGATAAAAAAACTAGCTAATAATATACTTAAGACATGGACCAAACAATATAAAATAATATAAGTGTCTAATTCATTTCTTTAAGAGATAAAAGCCACCATAGACCAGGTCCAAGCCTCGGGCCCAAAAAGGGCCCAAAAAACCTACTACAACAGTTTCTGTCAGGTATACAGCCAAAGCAAAGGTACTAGGGCATGGGAGCAGGCATTACAGCTTCAGTTCGTGAAATGAAGCAGAGTTCAGAGCCTCAGAGATGGTGGTAGTGTTCACACAGTACAAGCAAGGGTATTAGATTTACCATAAAACAGTTGATATATAAAGCCAGTTAGCTTTCTATTATTGGTAAGTAGATCAGGGTGGGAGAAACCAAGTAGATTAGCTAAGTTTTTCTCTTTGGCAGAGGGTGTCAAAGACAGTGTTCTCCAAGTAGAGTCCAATAGATAGGAATATTGATAGAACCAGCAGTGCCGAGAGCTGACTTCACTATACCATTCTGTTCATAACACACCAGCATTCATCTCCAGCTCCTATTTATTATTTCACCCTTTGATCTCTAACATTCACTTTTATGTTTGGTATCTCTGTCTCCCTTGCCCCTGAATATACATACATACATACATACATACAAACATACAAAACATGCCTGTGTATAGACATAATTATATATAGTTTGCACACATAGTTCTTATGTAACACTATTTTAATTAATTAATTTCTTTGCATTTGCATATGGAGGTGCACATGTGCCACAGCATCCCTGAGGAGGTCAGAGGGCAACTGTGAGCTGTCAGTTTCCTCCATCCAGCCTGGTGAGGCAGGGACCCTCCTGCTTCTGTCTTCGTACTTCAAGATATCTGGCCAAAGAACTTGTGGCTGATTCTCCTCATCCGACATCCCATCTTGCAGTCTGAGTGCTGGAGTTACTGATGCATGTTGTCACACCTAGAATTTTAATTTAGGTTAGGCTCCAGGGACTAAGTTCAGGCTGGCAGGCCGGCAGGTTGGCATGGCAAGTGGTAAGGTATCTCCCTTGGCCCTTTGTCTAATGTTGTTTTTGAAAACCCTATCCAGCCCACTTCGATGTACCTGTTTATTGGTTTTGACTGTTGTATAATCCCATAGCTTGTGCTATATTTTTTAATCCGTTTCTTCAGTAATGGGAAGTATTTTACCTTCCATCTCCTCCTACGTTAAACTAAATGCTCAAATAAATTTTTCCATGCTTATTATGCTTTGATTTGTGGATATGTCTTCCTGGATTTGCAGTCAACAGTGAGTATGCACATACTGAATCTCACCGAGATTTGCCAGTAATTCTCCAGACATGCCGAGTGGTCAATACTTCCACAGCAATGAATAAGAAAAGCTGGGTTTTTTTTTTTTCTCATTTCTGCCAACATTGGCTATTAACCAATATGAAAACTGCTTGCCAATAGTGTAAGCATTTTAATCTCTTTCCAGCTTTCATTTCTGCAGTTGCTAATGAGAGCTTCAACATCTTCATATACTTGCTAGTCACTCTGACTTTCCCCTAGGCATTGTCTCCTTATATTACTCAACCATTTTGTATTGAATACTCAGCTCTTTGCCTATTAATTAAAAAACTCTCCCTGTCACAGTAATCTCTTATGGTTATTAACATAGCAAATGTTATCTCCTATCCCTTTTATGAAGGATTTTTTTGTGGTGATGTTGAATAGAAAAATCTTAATTTTAATATGGCCTAATACATAATTTATGTCTCATGAGTAATGGTTTTAGAACATTGTTTGGGAATCTTTCAGGGTCCAGAGATAATCTCTGGTACTATTTTATTTATTTTAAGACATCCTGAATGTTTCTTTATGTGTAGGTTGAATAGAGATTAACTTTGTTATTCTCCATATGTGAATAAAATCAGAATATCCCAAAGGTATTATCAGAGTTTTTGAAAGCTAAATTTCACAAGACATTAAATGGATAAGAGAAAAGAGAATTCTATGACAAATAAGTTTAGGACCAGTCAAGATTAGCAATGGTAGAGAGATTTCTGTTCTACGAATCTTTCCATGATTTTTAATGTTCTTGTTTACATTTTCTAAAGAGGGGTCCATGGCTGAGCTGCCAGTCTCCATTGGTGCATGACCAATTTTTGTACAACCCTCAAACTAAGAATGTTTTTGACCTTTTAAAAAGGCTGTTAAAAGATGAAGAATATGTAACAGGGACTATATGCCAACAAAGCATAAAATATTTACTATCTGCCCCTTTATAGAGAAAGTTTTCATAGACTTAGTCTACAGTGTAAAAAGTCTCCACATATAAAAAAAAAAAAAAATACTGGTCCAGACCCCGCAGAAGAGGAGGTCACACAGGGTTAGTGTCCTGCGGCGGAAACAACAAGAGACACTGGCCCGGGTACAGGACAGACACAGTGTTCACAAACCTAGAGGGTCCTGGGATTAATAGGGGTTCAAGTGATCTCTCTTCATCACCTTCCTGTCCAGTGTGAACCTAACTGAAAATAATCGACCTTTCCCTCTACTTACACACAAAGGAGGGGGAAGAGTTGAAATGTTCCCATCATGCCTTTCCTCTGTGACTGCCCTGTCACCTTCACCCTCAATTCTCATCTCTTTTTTCCCTAATATTCTTTCTTGAAAGACTTACCTTGGATCACTTCTGTTCTATATAGTTTTCAATATACTTTGAAAGACACAGATTAATAAATATCAGTATGTCAATCCCAATACCCAAATGAAAATGATGGATAGAGTAATATAATAAGGTAAAAATGACAGAGCAGAATGTAATATACAAATAAAATTTTAATATTTATCCTACTGATAAAATATGTATATTTAGTCCATATACATATTTTATCAGTAGGATAAAATATGGATTAAATATTTGTGCCATTCCCCAATTTATATATTGACATCCTGCCCCCTCATGGGATGGCATTAAGAGATAGGAGCTTTGTGGAGAAGTTGACCAAGTCATGAGAGTAGGACCCTCAGGAATGGGATGAATGTCCCCATGAGAGAGGCCTTAGGGAGCTCTTCATTTTCCACTACATGATGATACAAAAACTTTATTCTTCAATTGGAAAGAGTGTTCCCCCTGGAGCTCGATTATGTTGACACTATGATCTTGAACCTCCAGCCCCAGAAATAAATGTCTATTGCTACTGAGTCTATGATACATTGTCATAGCAGCCTGAATGGACAAGCCCCTGTGATGATATTACATTCCTTCTAGGAAAAAGAAAAAACCTCTGGGAAGAAACATGGAGCTTCAGAACAATTCTCCCCAGACTGCAGCCAAATGGAGTTTGAAAGCACTCCACAGACTTAGATGTATGGGGTACTTAGTGTGAGCTAGACACAATGACTCATGCCTGAAGAACAGAGTGAGAAAAGCGAAACAACAGTAAAGGAGGGGCTGGAGAGATGGCTCAGCGGTTAAGAGCACCGTCTGCTCTTCCAGAGGACCCGGGTTCGATTCCCAGCACCCACATGGCAGCTCACAACTGTCTGTAGTTCCAGTTCCAGGCAAACACCAAGACAAATAAATAAATAAAAAAGTTAAAAAAAAAAAAAGAACAGTAAAGGAAAAAACGTGGGAAATAGCAACTCAAGGAGGTGGCCAGGCTACAGCGCTCAGCGGTACTGTATAGTGGTCACGTATCCCTAAGCTGATGTGATGAAAGTGCACTTAACCTTCATGGTATTTCCCTCTGAATCCTGAAGCTGGATCTTATCATAAGAAAAACAACAGACTAAGCCAGACCAAGTGCTGTGCTACAAAACATCTGCCTGGTGTTTCCTGAAACTGTCAAAGTCAAGTTAGTGGCAAAATAAGAAATAACTGTGAAATCAGAATCAAAAGAGCAGACATCCCAAGGCAGGAGTAACTGCAACCCAGTACTCCAGGTCCTGGATGCTCAGACAAGAAGGAAAGTTAAAAAAAAATGGTGAAATCCAAATGAGGTCTAGAATTTACTAAGTGGTAATGTTCTGATATTGGTTTTCTAGTTTTGACTAATGTACCAAAATAACACAGCATTACATTAGGGAAAACCAAAATTGGGCAAGGGATATAAAAGAACCCTGTTATTTATTTTTTACAACTTTTCTGTAAGTTAAAATTGTTCTGAATAAAAAGGGCTTTAAGAAAAACAGAAGATTTTATGTCGAGCAATGGTAACTTGTAATTGTTTATAGAGTGGTAACCTGCAGCTTGTAGATAGGTGTACTCTTAGGAATCCAGTGTGGGGAGATTCTATTCAGGGCAGCAACAGAAAGTGCCCTGGGACATAGAAGGAGAAAATGAGCACATGTTAAATAAAGAGTCAGCATGGATGAAAGGCCAGCCACGGGCTTGTGTTCATAGACCAATACAAATGAGCTCATGAGAGATGGTGAGCAGACTGCTGTGGTAGAGGGTGGGAATGAAGAGTCCAGTGAGGTCAAGTAAACATGGGGCTCACAGTCTAGAAAGGGAACCTGAGGCCTTGAGTAGAACATGGAGAAATGTATGAGAAAAAGCGATCTTGATTGGCTAAAGAAAAAAGTATGATGAAAAACTCTCTGCTGAGACCTCAGTCATTTTGATGGAGAACCTGTTCCAGCTTTAGGCAGCCATGGAGGCAGGTGTGGGATGAAAGGATTATAAAATCAAGCTGGAGGGTTGGCATCCAGTCTCTACAGAGTAAACCTTTAAACCAGTTGCCAGCCAGATCTACAGTTTAAATAATATCTCTTAAGCCTGAGGTCATGGCTGCTCATGAAAAAGATCGATGGCTTTACAGGATTATCCCATTTAGCCTGTCACTTTTACATTGTCGGGTCAAAGCTGGTGAACACCACATGAAAAAAAAAATGATAGAGTGTTCTGCTCAGAACTGAAGGAAGACAAAGCAAAACAGCCTACTCGATCTCTTTCTTGATAGAGGTTTGACCGGACTTGACCTTGCTTACCTCCAGCAGGTTTCATCATCTGTTCAAGCAACCAGAGCCCACAGACTCGCTTACTCAGCACTATGCAGCCTTGTTGCCAAGAGTAAGAGCAGGAGCATAGGTGAGAGGCAGAAAGGTCTTGCTCAATAAAATGTTTGCCTTGTCACCACTAAAACCTGAATTCAGTTTCCAGAACATAGGATTTGGTTCCTCTGTTTATTTTTACAGCTACATATACTAGATAAAGTCTGAGCTTATCTTCCTGCCCTGAATACATACCAGGTACCAGGCACTTTCTAAGTGTTATCTCAAATTCAGGCAACAACCCTTCAACACAGATATGCTCTAGTGCACGTCCGAGAAGAAAAACCACCACCACCACAACAACAAAAAAAACAGTGATTCAAAGCTACATGTTTGCTCACATGTCATCAAGCATGTAGTTTAAGGAGGAAAATAGGCATGTGAGCCATGAGCATATGAGTAGATCACACAAGATAAACCACACCAGAAAGAGATGCTTGAAGCAATGGCCTGTTTTCCCACTAAGGAAGGAAACAATTAGAACTAGTCTCTGCTTGTCAGAAGTTTCTAGCCGCACAGGTTGTTCGCTAAGACCTTAAGGCTCCAAAGCAAAAGTGCTCTGCGGTTGACTATATTAAATCTACATTAACTGAAGCCAATTTTCACTTCCTCTAAGCCAGAAATAGCAGATATGTGTGTCATCTTTTTAACAAATGAGGATCATTGGGAAAGTATTGAGAAGGGACAAGGGTACAGAGATTTACACTTAACACTAGACAGTTCCCAAAACTGCCTGATATACTGAGTAAGAATGACAAGGAGAAAACAGATGTTCAAAGATACAACCATAGAATTAAAATCTGAAAGAAAATAGAACACAGTATCAATATGGAAACCCTAATACTATCATGTTAGGATTGGTTCAAATAACTGTACATTTATATTTGTTTTAAGAATTTTTTTAAGTGATGGAAAGTTTTATTCACTTCCTATTTTGTTTCTACCTCACTATCTACAAAGGCACTATTGGATATGAACAAAGGAAATTAAAATTATACAGAGTTGAATGAGCTCATGCAACTGGAGCTAAAAAGTGCTGGAATTGATGATAAAAAAATATTGCTTCTGAGTTGCAGCCATGGCAAATAAACTCTCATGTGTTTCAGGAGATCTCACTGTAAGACCTGGTCACCAAAGGAAGGAGGTGACTCCAGTGTAAAGAAATAAATAAATCCAAGAATTCAGAATGTGATTTAGTAGGGATTTACAGATAAAAACATATCTTGGGTGATGATGAGGCAGGAGAATACATGTACCCTAAAGCAGAAGAAAGCTAGACTAAAGTGAGCCACAGCCAATGAGAACACATCTGGGTTAACTAAAAAAACTATTGAAATGTCAATCATTAGTTAAAAGACCAGTTCTGCCATCTTGTAAAATGCTCACTGACTCTCTTAATGGCTATTTAGTCTATAGGGTTTAAGGAAGCATAGAAGGCTCACCAGAAAGGCAAACGGGCTGTTAGAGCAAGAACAAGGTGACTACAGTAACGTTAAATTGGGTCCCTATATCATGCAACCTTAGACTATGGAAGACTCAGTTTTCTTAATGGTGATGCATATTCTGTTTTCTCACATGTTCAATAAATCTACTTGAGTTTTATGTTCTTGGATACCGAGGGATACAGAAGTGAATGAAATCTGTAAGATTCCTGTGGAGCTTAAATAAATAAAACATTGAATATTATATAGATAAATATTTTCTGATATTACAGTGGAGAGACAAACAGGAAGTAATGTTCATAAAAAGTACCTCTGGAGAGATGCCATTTAATTTGAGATCTGAATGAAAAAAAGAATGTTGAGACATGTACAGGTCACAGGGGTGAACAGTCTAAATAACAGAAGCTGCTTGTTCAAAGGCTGGGATAAACGTGCACATTAAAAATGAGGGCTGAGGCCACAGGTGGCTAGAGAAAATAAGTTGGTGAGGATTTGAGAGAAAAAAACTGTAGACAAATTTAAGAGATGTCCTGAGAATAGAGGGAGTGAGATTTTCTGATGGTTTAGGATGGGAAATAGGTATAAGAGAGGAAGCAAGGAAAATCCTAGATACTGACCTGAATATTGAAAAAAGAAACCTTGGCCAAGAACAGACTTCCCTGGGGAATAGAAACAGGTCTTGTTTTGATGTGTCGAATTTGATGTCTTTATCACACAAGTAAATAGAAATGTTAATTAGGTTACTGGATACATGGTTCTGGAGTAGAAAAAGTCAGTGTTGTGTATATAGACTAGACAGACAGATACATGGATAGACAAAAGAGAGACAACAGAGAGATAGATAATAGAAGATGGAACCATATATTAGTTACTTTCTGTAACTATTTGCTGTACAAAATACCCACAAAAACAACTTAAGGAAGGAAGGATATGTTTATGTTTATGTTTACAGTTTAAGAATATAGCACATTGTGGCAGGAAAGGGTGGCTTCACATTGAGTCCGCCGCAGTCAGGAAGCAAAGAGAGATGAATGCCAGTGCTCAGCTTGCTTTCTCTTTTTTATTCAGTCCAGAACCCCATACCATGGAATGGTACTATCCACATTTAAAGTAAGTAGACCATTTCATCTTAATCCAGTCTAGAAACTCCCTCACAGACACACTCAGAGACGTTTCCATGGTAATTCTAAATCCCATCAGGCTAACAATCAAGATTCATCACCAGGAACTAGGTACTTTGTAACCAAGGCACAAAGGGAAGTCAGTCACAAAGTGCTAATGTAGTGGAGAAAGCTCAAGACGGGCTGCCAGATACATCCCCACACTAAAGGCTTCAAAGAGAGTGGGAACCAGAAAGCAAGATCATATTGCTTGGTTGCTTGGTAAGATCAGTAGAAATGAAGATGGTAACTGGCTTACATCATGGACAAATGGAAGTATGCAAAACAATGCCAGCATTCTAGAACAAGGGAGAGGTTAATTATTTCTAAAGATGTTGAGGTTAAAAACAGGAGGATGTGGCCACTTAATTGGACAAGATGTAGGCCGTTGGAGTCTTTCCCCAGAAGAGTTTCCACAAAGTAGGAGGAAGAGAAGCCCAACTTGATTGCTTTAAAAAGAGCACATCCATTAGGGAGTAAAGACAGTGACCACAGGCGAGTCTTGTGTTCACTTTCCTGCATAGAAGAATGGGCTCAAAGGAAGGCTGAAGACTGAAGTTGCTCAGACATGTCTGCATACGGATGACACAGTAATCCAGGAAAAAGGATAGTTGATGTGATCCACTTCTCTAAGTTTATATCAAAGATAAAGATGGTTCTAAAATCCTTGGCTGTATGTATCTTAAATAAAGCTTCCCACCTCTCCCTTCAGTGAGGTTTCGTAGCCTGTAGTACTTGTAACCAGAATGGAAAAGGAACTGACTAGAAAGTCAAACTGAATGTGAAGTTCTGCAGGATAACTGGAATCTTGATTTCTCCTTCCCAGTTCTACAAACTGGCTGAACATAGATATGCACTCAGTGAATGCTAAATTAATTCTCATGTAGAAAAACAAATTTGTGACAAAGAAACCAATCTATTTACTTCTTGTTTCCATCTGGAGTGATTCTGGTTTCTTCAGAATACCTTTTAGCTTATAAGGTTTTGTTCATGTGTTTGTGGTTTTATTCTCTCCCCACCCTCCCCCACCCCCCCACCCCCAGTAACATTTATAAAAGTCTCCTAAAGTTATCTCATTTCTTTATCAGCCTGAAGAGATACTAACACTGATATAATTATGCCCATTTTAGAGGCATGAAAGCAAAGGCCTGAGTTTTATGGTTAGCTCAGGTTCACACAGATCACTGGCACAGAACAGAAATTTGACCTTAAATTTCCTGGCTCTCCCTCTGGTAAATTAGTCCTTAAATTCTCAATTTAATTTGAGTTCTTCCCCCCACATCCTGTGACTCATAGGATCTACTCCTGCTTTTATTCCACTTGTTTTGTTTCTGTGTATGACAATAACAATTCTGTATTTTCTCAGGGCTGGTCATGGCTCATTAAATTTCTGCAAAGTTTTAACCTTTCCAAGACTAGAGGCAGATGGAATGAACCATAATGAGGTTGCCTTTGCGTGGTGAGGATTGAGGATTATATGTCAAAAGAACATCCAAGCTAGTCGTCGGTGGCATTTGGGGTTTGGAGATATGAGGTTTTCTGCAGCAGCTGGGCAGAGGATGAAACATGACCATTTACAGAATGATAGCAGATGTTCAACTTGGAAAGGTGAGAGAAGTACCTTCTTCTTATATGGTTGAAATTCTGTTCTACTTTACAGTCTGCTGATCTGAGAAATGTTGGAATATGTCACATATATCTGTGACTATGTTATAAAACAATATTGACAAGAAGAGGATATGCCCTCAAACCATCACTGGACACAAAAGGCTCTTTATTTCCCAGTAAATGGAAGCAAATAGAGAACAAATCTGTGACTAAAACAGGGAATATCTTAGAGTTTGTATTTTACCGACACAGATGTTCAGGAGGGACCCTCCGCCCTGAGCTAAGCACTAGGCTGAGCCTTCTTCTAGGCAAAAAATTCAAAACACAAGTATACAGCCTTTAAAGAGAAATGAGTCAATTAAAAGATTTTTTTAAAGTGTGAATATGGCTTCTATGGCTACATTATACCAACTTTTGAAGGGATATACAATTCTGCATTTTAATATTTAAATTGAGCATAATGTTGAAGGAACTTGAACATATCACATTGTCAGGAATTGAGTGAGGGAAAGAATGATATTGTTTTATAGTAAATCATAATATAAAAATTGTGGTGGAAATGTTCTCTGTATGATGTAAATAAAGTAACTGGTTTGGCCTATGCACAGCACCGTAGAAGTGGGTAGAGAATCAGAGTACAGGCAGGTAGGAGAAAGGTGGAGTTAGTCAGTCGCCATCCGACCCCCAAAGGAGGAACATGTAAGAGATACAGGTGAGCCACGGGCTGAGACACGTGGTGGGTAGACTAGTAGAAATGGGTTGATTTAAGATGAAAGAGCTAGCTAGTAATGTGCTTGAGACATGGGCCAAACAGTATGAAGTAATATAAGTGTCTGATCCATTTCTTTGGGGTACAAAAGCCACATGGGCCAGGTACAAACCTCCGGGCCTAAATGGGCCTGGAAAACTTACTACAATAAGATATACATTTTAATCTATATTTTTTTATAAAGGACTTTAAGGGAAACACCATTGTTGCCTTAATTTATTTTCTTCTTCTTTTATTTTCTTTCCTCATCCCCCTTTCTTGTATCCATACCTTTTCTCTCTGAGCATGCACTGTGTTGGAACCCTGGTCTAGATAGTGAAAATGCAACCGTGAACAAGGAAAAACTTGGTCCTGAGCCTCATGGATGTCACAGTCGAGGTGAGGACTTGTAGACGGGCAATTGGAGAGACAGGAGGAGGATACACTGAAGAGATGTTTAGCAAATTGAATCAATAGATTTGGTGATTCATTAGACAGGGAGTGGATGAAGATGTGGGGGTGGTGAGAAAAGATGAGCAAGAAGCTCCTTACAAGAAAGATGAATTATAACCTATCTAGATAGAGAAGATACAGGACTATAAGGTTTGTGAGTTAAATCCAAAGGACATATCTGAGTGAAATTGCCCTCTGTTTCTCCCGATCTACCTCTGAGAAATAGCTGTAAATCCTGAGGGACTCCCAAAGACAGTGATCATCCCAGTAAGTTTTGTAGATGATCTTTACCTCACTCAATTTTAATAGTAACTCTACCTCCACCACAGAGGAAACACAGTGGTAATCCATCTTGACATCTAACAGCCATTTGGATGCTTGCCTTTTGCTTATGCTACATCATATTCTGAGCTTCCTGGGGGTAAACCTAATATTTAATTCATTTTGGTTTTGCCTAATATAGGCCTGGAATTTAAGAGTTAACACTCTTTTTTCTCGACTTGAATTAAAAGATAGTGGTGTGACTGCTGCCCATGACGAACATGTGTATATTTACTAATCCTTATGTACCTCTGAGAGCAATATGTTCTTCTGTGTGTGGCTTCTAGGCAGCAGACCATGTCTGTCATGCCAACCACTCTGTCTCTAGGCCTTCACACAGTGAAGCCTCAAATATAGGTTTTTTGAAAATAGGAAAGAAAAGTTACTTAGCATTTCTGAAGGACTTTTGCATGTTGTTAGAAAAAAAACAGGACACAAAATCATACTGTTGATAAACCAGGAAAACCATGGAAGCATGTCTAGACCATGGTGGTAGAGAATTCCAACTTAACCTTAAGTGGGCTACTTCTATACCAGCCAGATTTCATCTAGTCACTAGATGTAAGTGTTCCTGGCATGTCACGTGGTAGACCCTACATGGCACCCTATGAAGTAAGAATTCCTGGCATCTAATGGCCCCATGGTGAAACCGACATGGCACCACATACAGAGGGCACAGTCCTAGGCATGGCTATGTAGGTTCGAGCCTACCCCCCTCTCTTAAAAAGAAATGTCACATGGCAGTTCACTCTCTCTTCCTCCTTCCCTTTCTTCTTTCCCTCTCTGTCTTTCTCTTCTCTATCCTGCTCTTCTCTGGTACCTGTGTTTTGGTAACTCTCTAAAATATACTCCTGTGTGACACGTGGTAGTGTATGTGTGTCCTCACTCGCAAAAAAAAAACAAAAACCTAACACTAAGCCCTATGTTAATTTTTGCAGAGGACCAGAATTTGATTCCATATGTTGGCACTTGAACTTAAAAGGATGGTGACTGCTCCTCCTTGGCTTTCAGTGGTGTTCCAAGAGCTTCTGGGTGAATGGGTCATGAATGTCCAGGACAAGATAACTGAAAAGAATTCTAATCTGCGGCTTTTATCCTGTGCTCTGTTTGCTTTGCTTTTATGTAGGTTTTTGTTTCTTGTTTTTTGAAGAACAACTTCATAGCTAAAGAAAAAAAAATTAAAACTTCCAGAAGCCACTTTAACAACCTAACTCTTCTCAGTTAGCACCCTTCCACAAGATCACTGATATCCTGGTAACTATGGGAAGAAACAGTCTGGCCTCCTAATAAGCATTTTCATCACATTATGCTGATAAAACTGTAGATACTAGTGAAAAGCACGTAATTTCTATCACTTTTCTATCACTGCAGACTTTCTCCCAAAAAGATGCCTGTTTTCTTATGCTTGTCAACCAACTGCCAACTCTCTGAAAGCAGTAATAGTTTATGCCTTTATTTAATTCAGCTATGTCTAAGCAAGAAACCTATTCTGAATGAATAAGTAGATGATGGATAGCTGGATGACAGATGGATGGATAAGTGGATCGGTGACTTCAACCATCAGAAGACTAGCTATGACACAGCACTGGAACTTGGTAATTGTGATCTAATTTGATCTCAGCAAAGTCTGTTTTGATAAGACTCCAAATAAATCAATTTTGTATCAAATTATGTTAAAAATAAAATTTAAAAATAAAGCATGTTTTGCAAATTAAGAATAATGAGTCATGGATTCTTGGGAATAAAGAGTATGTGATTAAAATTAATCACATAGGCTTACATTATAACCATAATCCTAATTATGAGACATAGCTACTATGGGAGGAACTAGGCCAGAAAAGGAATATAAATATGAGCAATTGGTTCAATTCTTGGGCCAGTATCCTATGTGAATAAAACTATTACTCACTGCTCACCAAAAATAGCTGAAAACCTGATAGAATATAGGCTATGTTGGGGTTTTGCCCCTTTAGTAATAGCAGTGGCCTGGTGGTCAAAGAAACATTGGAAACCATGGCAAGTTTGAAAAAGAAAAAGAGTAAACACGATTATACAATAAATAAAGTCTTATAGCCTTTGCTCATTTCCTTGTTGAATGAATATAAGTGGAGTAAATTTGATAGGACTCTGTTAGTTGTTTTTGAAGTTCTGGTGTTGAAGATCATTAACCATGTACTGATAACTACAAAGAAAATGTTAAGAGATACACAGTGAATAGTGTTCAAGTGAAACAGGAATTTGTGAGAAAGAGGATAACCTCTCTCTAAATATTCCCGGTTGCCTGGGTTTCTCATGCCATGAATTTCCCTGGAATAAAATATTTCCTATTTTCAACACAGCCCTTAGCATAAATGACTATGTTGGCAACATTTCCAGTTGGTTCCCTGTAGTTCCCTGAGAAGGTGGCTGTCAGCTCCATTTTGGTTTTGTTCTGGGGTTTGAAGGCCCTTGAACCTGCTTGACTGACTCTGTTTTGGGCCACTCTGGTTGAACCTCAGATTGAGTTTTAATATTCTCATTTTCTGCTCCTCTGTCTGCCCTACTCTAGATTTTTCCCCTGACTAACTCACTGAAATTGTTGTCATAAAGGTCACCAGGTCCTAAAGCCTGGATGTCCTCGTCTTAGTTTGCTGGGACATTTGATACAACTAAGGCCCCTGTACCACCTTCCTGTTCCTATCTAAGGCACACTCGGCTTGATTTGTGATTTGGTCTTCTCCTGGGGCCTTTTGCATGCTTTGTATTTCTTCCTTGGCATGCTTCCTCTTCCTGTCCCTTTTGGCTCTTGCCGTAAATTTTGCAGGATGCTAGGCTAGACCACTTTAATTTTACTTGAAAATATCCATCAGGCATGCAACTATTGATTCTCTCCCCTTTCTCTCCTCCTTGTGCCGGTTAGCTTTTTTGGTTTGCTTGTCTTTGTTTTTCATCAAATTGACCCAGAATCATCTGAGAAGAGGGAACTTAACTGTGAAAATGTCTCTGTTACATCAGCCTGTAGGAAAGTCGAGAGCGGGGCATGGGGGCAGTCTTGATTAATGATTGATGTGGAAGGGCTCAGATCACTTGGGGGGCACCGTTCTTGGACTGGTGGTCTCAGATGGTATAAGAAAGCAAAGTGGGTAAGCCATGAGGAGCAAGCCAGTAAACAGCACTTCTCAATGCCCTTTGCTTCAGCTCCTGCCTCCGTTCCAGCCTTGGCTTCCCTCGATAAAGGATGGTGATGAGGACACATGACTTTCCTCTCCAGTGACTTTGGTTATGATTCTTTATCACAGCAATAGAGGAAAAACTAAGACACCTTTACATTTTTAACCCTTATATTACCTTTCTAAAAGTCCCAAGGAAACCAAGGCCATAATTATCTTTACTGTCGAGACCTCAGTGTTCACAGCATCAGCTGCCACAAATGAAAACCGTTCTTGGTATTGGGTGAACTTAAAAATAGTTTCAGTCACAAAATGTAATTTTATAGACTGCTATTTTGTGCCAAATATGATTTTTACTCTTGTCAAAATTGTACATGTGTACATATGCACAAACTAGAAATAATTCAGGAGCCTAGCAACAGGAGATTGTAGAGACTTTGTTAAAAGAAATACTGCCATGGCAATATCGTGATTCTTGCTTTATAAAAAGGACATAGATGATCCTTACAAACACACTAGCCGATAAAGCCAGAAACCAGGACTGTACAAGTGTGACATGACTCATACAAATTCCCAAAGCAGGGGGTATTGATTTATGATGTCACAAGGAAGATGACTGGATGTTCTTAGTGCACTGACAGAAGGACCTGCCAAATTCCACGGGTACTATTAAAGTTTTTGACTTGAGGGCTGCTATATAACATGCTCAACTTGAACTTTTCACAACTTATGTAATACTTCACGTTTGGGTGTGTTAGCTCTGTTTTCATTTAAGAAGTTTACTTAAAGAAAAAAATAACTTACTTTCAGGCCTTGCAGAGTTGAATTGAATATTTGTATCACATTAAAAACAGAACTTGTTCTCCACTCCCTTGCCCTCACGTTAAAGTCTGTCTCCCCACAGATGACCCCTGTCAACTCCTTAATGCTAGTTTCTCTTGCTTTAGTATCCAGTCATCTCCATTATCTCTAATTCACATGCTTAGGCTATATGTCTCAGTTTTACAGTTTAAGTCCCCTCTATTGTCTTCTAAAATAGAAATTGGAAATGTAGGTCATTTCCATTTGTTCATTTCTCTACTTAGGTCACCTCTATTTCTAAATATCAAATATTTGCTACTTTTAGTTTGATTAATAATCAATGCTTACATATTTTCAAAATATGAGTGTGATTGAAAACCAGGCCATGTAATAAACAAATAAACCGTGGTCGTGTTTATTGTTTTAGTCAATGTCTGCGTTTCCCTTTTAGTACTGTTTGCTTGATTTTCAGAAAATTTTGGTCCCTAATGACCCAACAGTTGTTTAAATCTCCATGCAAGGCAGACTTGTTTAACTAACCATTTCATCTTGGAAAAAATCACATCTAGAATCTGGTGAGCTGCTCCATCAGGTTTGATTCTTCTGTGTGTCTGCCTCACATCTCTTACACTGAGTGAAACATCCTTCAAAAATTATTCCTGAGTCCACTTTGCCCTTCACTGCATTGATTTTCTGATTCCCATTCTCCAAATGTCCTTTGTTGTATTGGAATATTCCCTTGGTTTCTGACATTTGCTTGTTTTTATAGTGCTTGTATACACTAGACAAATGTTCCGCCACTGAGTAGCACCCCAGTCTTTCCTTGGTTTTGATTGACAGCACCCTCTGGTAGCTTCCAAGAAACAGGTCCATGAGAAGTAAGAATGTTAACTTGTACATGCAAAAACATATTTTTATTTTACAGCTTATCAGTGATTTAGTTTGCTACAGGATTTGGTGTTTAAAATAACTTTCCTTTAGAACTTGCTGGCATTGCTTCCCAATGACTTTGTAAAGAAGTAGATAAATACTCAGAAGTCTATAGCCATTCTTCTTTGGTGTACTTGATCTGGGTCTCCTGTCTTGGGGGAACTTCACCCAGGGAGTCCAAGGACCCAAAAATGTATATTATTATCTTTTGTCATACATATATCTAATTTAATCCCATGTTCCGGTCACCCAGCAGACCCTTTCATCTGATCAACTCTTCCCATTCTGGAAAATGCTCTTATGACATTTTGCTCACAGTCCTCCTTTGTTCTCTGTCACTGAGCTCCTGCTGTTAGGCCTCTGGATTAACGCTCCAATTCACCTTATTCCCCCTTCACTGTTCCTTTCATAGCTATACTGTTTACGCACGTCTTTGGAAGGATCCATGATTCTCTCCTTTTTTATGTACAGGCTTAGTTTTCATCTAGTTTCTTTTTTTCCTGAGTATTTGATCTGTCTTACCAGCTACCCTTGCTCAGAAAGCTAGATATCTTGGTCTTATCTCAGAGACTAAGAACTCTGAGCATCATATAGGGATTATTGATCATTGGTGAATAACTGCTTTGATTTGGCTGGGATGCTCTCAGCTTTAGCACTGAAAGTATTATATTCCTTTCAACAGTTAGGTCCAATATGTAATGTCTCTATTTGGTAAAATGCCCATTGGGGACTCAATGTCAACTCTTTTGGTCTTTCCTCTTAAGATGGCAGATTTTTTCGAGAATTTAGAGTGATTCCAATTTAGTGTCTGATAGGTAAAGTCTTCAGTCTGAACTTTTGGGGCATGAAATGGGAGAATATGACAAGATTCTCAGGTTCCAATATAAAAATGTTTTCTAAACTCTGTTAGATATGGTTGATTTTGTACCACTTATTCTCACTGTTCATTGAGTTCCTGTCAAATCACAAGCAGTGCTTAAGCCCTAAGAGGCAATTGTAAAAAACCCATGAATGAATGAATCTAGGAGAGAGGTCAGTCAGATAAAGTTACCTAAGGACTAATGGAAACAGAAAGGGTCCCAGCATTGGATCCCATGGTCCTCTGGTGTCTAAAGGTTGAGGAGATAAAGAAAACAGACAAAAAGAAGACTGAGGAGGGTATCCCTATAGAGAGGGTAGAGAATCAAAAGGAAGCACTATGTGAAAGTCAACTGGAAAACTAATTCAAGGACAAGTGGATTCCAAACATATCAAGTGCCCCAGAAGAAGTTCTGCCTCTGAGAGCTTCAACTGACCCAGTCCAGAGAGCATGGGCCTTGACATCTCCAGAAAAACAAAACAAAACAAAATAACTTTCTGGCTCTTGTTGGGACTAGGAAAGGCACAAATAAGCTCTGGGTTATGTAGACCTACCAAAGAGATAATGAAACATCAAATTGCTTCCCAGCCTTTCAGCCTTCCTCCCATGTTTTAGCCCCCTCCATCCTCCACTCCTCTTTTTTGATGATTTCAGCCATTTCTGAGACATTGAAATCTCAGATATAAATTAAATTGATGCTTTAGACTTAGATTTATGCTTTTCTTTGCTGATAATCTACAGGTCTACAGTCTCAGACTTCTCAAGTCATGCTCCACTTGACAGTATATATAGTTCCATGCTTTACAGTTAACATTATTATGGACTCTTCTTTCATGCCAGGCCTTGCAGCTTTGAATGTTAAAAAAAAAAAAATGTCTTATCACTGTCATTTGAGAACAGAGCAATAGTGGAGGCAAGTGTCCAATTTTTTCTATTTATCTAACCATTTTAATGCTATAAAGTTGTCAACTTCATATAGATATATATATGTATAGATATATGCACACATACACAGAGAGATATATAATTAACTGTTCCTCAGTGTTTGGACAATTGGGCTGCTTCCAATGACATATAAAACTCTGTTATAAATTTTTTAAATATACCCATCACTAGGAATGTTTGTTATGGAATGATTCCCAGAAATACACTTTGTTAGCATTTGATACAATGAACAAAAGACAGTAACATATATACTTCAGTGCAAAATATTTGGAGTCAGGTTTGAACACTTTTGTTTGGATGTTTCTTCTCCTCTATACTAGCTGTGCCATGTTGGGCAAGTTTACTTAGCTTTCTATGGAAACAATATTAGTGCTACACAGGGAGAGAATGTGTATTCATGTATACATAGAGATTAAGACATACCAAATCAGCTGTCAAAATTACATACATGCTCTTTCTCTTTATCCTGTTAGTGTGACAGCTGGCAAGGATCAGTGGTATGACCAGTGGATTAAAAAAATGATAGGATGCCCAAGAAGTGTGATCTCATGACAAATCTAAATGTTAGTATTCATGGACATGTTACTGAGATCAATGCTCTACCATATGGAACCTAGATTCATCTAATTAGTATTCCTTTAAAGTCATCTGATCACAAATAGCTACCCCAAAGAAATACTTGGTGAGATATTTTAATCATGGGACCCGTAGGATATACTGGCAAGGCTGAAAAGCCTGAGTTTGATCCTTGGTGCTCAAACAGTGACTCCATCAGGTTGTTCTCTGGCCTCCACACCACATGTATGGCCCATTCCCTCACATTCGCACAAAACAACAACAAAAAGATTTCAGTGCTATATTACCTGCTATTGCTATATCTGTCCAGGGTATCTGACCAAGCCAACTACACTGACAGGGTGTCTGTATATCTTCTAAATGATCTGTGTAGTGCATGTTGAAGGTAGTGGTGCTTTTCCATGGAATATCACAAAGTCCTTGGAACAAATCCATCAGAAGTGTTGAGAAAATTGTACTACAGCTGGGAAGTGAGCTGCATGAACAAGAGCTCTGGTGTGAATCTATTCGGGAAGAAAATCAGAGTCAGGATAATGAACAAGATGATACTTCAAGAATTGATAAGCCTCGATCAGATAAAAACTGTACTGGAATCAGGATGATGAAGCCAGATAGAAGTGAGCCATGGATCACTAGCTGTCTAGATTGTTTATGGGATAAAGAACAGTACAGTGAATGGTCTGGTGAAGAAATTCATTCAGTGTTCCATAGATAGAACTACAGGAAATACATAGAAAGTCTTAAGTTACAACTAAAACTTCCAAATTCTTACCAGCTGGATATGCTAAACAGTGGGAACTTTGTGGGGGGTGATCATACCATGGCATTTGTGTGCATGATAAGATGGCAGCTAAGCACAGAAAACTCACACACTGTGGTTTTGCAGTATCAACCAAGAATTAATTTGATGTAAACCAAGGTACCTAGGGCTTACTAAAATCTACTCTACAATAGGCCACACATTTATTAGTAGGTGGTTTAGACAGAGGCAGTCAGATTTTTAATGTACAAATAAAGCCATTGACTATCCCTCAATTGTTTTGCATCCATGTTATTTCTATGAAGAGTAAACATGAAGAGAAAATGAAGTAGTGTTTTGCTACTGAGCTACCCATGCAATGTATGTATGCTGCTTACTAGTGTGAGAGGCATGGAAGAAATCAGGGCAGTATGCAGGCAGCATGCAGCTTTCCAAATATTTTGTTTGCCTGTTCCAAATTCTAAGGTTTAACTACACTTATAAAATAGCTCAATTTGTGTAGTGTTCACATGCGTATTTAATTACTTTTTGTTTAAATAAACACTATACAAGAACATAGCAATTACATTCTCAATTATTTTGTGTGGAAATACACTTAGGAAAGGGTTATGTACCACTGCCTTTTTCTTGCCAAGCTTGTGTCTAAAAAGATTACTCTTGAGTATGCAAATACCTTTGTGAAGAATTCCTCTTTTGTTTGTGTTAAAGCACACCATAATTACACATTCTAAGCAACTACAAGTCTACGAAATGCATATGAGACATGTTAGTCCTCCAGATTGAAAATACATGTATCTTCATGGACAACTGAAAGCAGTTGATCACACTGACACCTAATAAAATTAATGTATAAATAAGGTTAAATTTGTTATTGCCTTATGACATGCAGGCATCAGTGCATGAAATTTCATCATGTATGCATCATTACATTGTCACTGTCATCTAAGAAATGCACTGCTTTTCATCCTAAGTTTGCTATAGATGTGTATCATTGTTACATGTACAGGGCTATGCATGCTGATTTAAAATAGAATTTTTAAAGCACACAACATTAGGTATGTTGTGCCTTTCAAAAGTCTCAAGGCAGTTGTAGGTTAAACTAAGCAGCCTCCTGTCACATTGCCACACGATAAAATATGAGGTAGAGAGAAACATGGTAATGAAAATGGGTAGTTTTAGTATATTTTATTTTACATACTGTAGAGTTTGGGAAATTGGTGGCATTACTGCTTTGTGTGGGAGCATTAAAGGTGAGTTCATTAAAAGCAGCTTGGTAATGTTCTCTGCTTTGCAGTTTTAAGTCTTCTATTCACCTTGGGATTACTCTGCAAATCAGAGAGAGTCGTGTTGCCTCATTATGTGAAAAACTTCATTTTAAACCTTGTAAAATGCGCAGTTGCTTCCAAAAGCCTTTCTGGAAATTGGTTTATCTATTAATTGCTTTGAAACAAATATGCTAACTTCTGAATCTCTGGGGGGAATCTAGGAAACTAGGAAACATTGTCTCTCTTAGAAACCTGTCATGTGCATAATGTGTGCATTGTATACAGCTGTTAGTCTGTGTATTTGGAAGGTTTCTCTTATTCTAGCACAATAGATTATACATCAATGTCTTCCAAATTCCAGCATGCTCCATAGGAGTGAAATTGGATGCAGCTCTAAGAGATGCACAAAATACAACTCAGTCCTCATGTATTTCATAATGTAAAGGGCCGGTATGTCATAATTATCCTCTTTTTCAGGCAGGGAAGTCTGCATCCAGCTTTTCTGTGTTCTTGTGGCTTCTAAAGGTCAGGCCACCACCTTCTAATCCCATCTTGTATGTGTGTGTGTGTGTGTGTGTGTGTGTGTATGTGTGTGTGTGTGTGTGTATTTTAGAAGAATCACAAGCAGAATCTGAAGGTCAATTTTCATAAACTCTTTAAATGCTTGGAGAAGAGTATTATGCTCAATTAAAAAATAATAAATTTACTACTTAAATATAGACATTGCTGAGTTATGAAACATAGAGTTTTCCATAATTTCTTGGTAAGCTTTAAAAATGTTTAAGTCATACATCCACTCCGTTTATATCATTGACTAAATATGTTTTACATATGCAAGCTAACTTTTAAGTTTTTTACATTTACATGTGTGTCTGTGTCTGTAAGAGCCACACATATAGAGGTGCCCAGGGAAGCCAGAAGATGGGATCTGAACCCCTATAATGCAAGAGTTACAAGTAGCTGAGGGCCACTCAATGGAGATGCTTAGAACTCAACTCAGGTCCCAGAAAAGAGCAGTGACTGCTGTTAGCTGTGGAGCCATCTCTCTAGCCCCAGATGTTAATTTTGGTTGACTTAACTCAAAATGGATTAAGAATACATTTGAAAACCACATAATCACGCTTGATGTTTGGTTCTCCAGTCAAGACTTACAGTGATAAAATGAGTTTTCTTTAAATTTTGCTTTGGGTCTGATCATGTGTAATTTTGATGTTTTCTATATATAGGAAACAATTATGGAATTGAATGTAGTTTATATATAATCCTTTTATCTAATGTTAATGCATGCAAGGGAATATGTACTAAAGTGTGTAAAGATCTGGGATAAAGGGCAGCTAGTGTCATTTGGGGAATACTTCACATGTTTTAATGACTGGATGGTACCATATTGATGCTAGAGCAGCAGCCTTTGTTAGTCAGTCTCTTTTGATATATCCACTGTGATTGCTTATGTATAGCCCTACTATTGCCTAGCAGTACATTCATTCCCAAGAAATTATCCCTTACAGGGCCACAGTGAGTCCACAAAAAGCTAGATATGGAAAAGGTGTACAGGTTATAAATATAGAGTGATAAAAAAATCATTCTTTACATAAATAACCCATAGAAATAATTATCTGGATCTGAAAGTCAAAGAATAAACATAAAGTTATTATTCATTCTTTTGTTTTTTAAGATACAAAGATAAATGGGCCTGGGGAGACAGCTCAGAGTGTAAAACCAGTTGCTGCTCTTGCAAAGGACCTAGGTTTGATTTCTAGCACCCTGCACTGAAGCTCACAACCATCATAACTCTAGTTCCTGGGGACTCCGGTGACCTCTTCTGGCCTCTATGGAACAAACATACATGTGGTGCCCAGATATACAATCAGACACGGACTCATACATATACAATAACAATAAATACATCTCTTTTTTTAAAAAAAAAAAAAAGATACACTTCATTCACCTACCTCAAATAAATGTCAAACATAAAAAGGGCCAAGAAATCTTCTTGTAAACATCTGAGGTATACACACTTGTGGTTAGATTTATATTTAAGTAATTGTTTCAGTTGCCAGAGAAATGAAATCACTGCCTTATCTATAGCTTGGTAAGAACCTTCGAAAGAAGTATTTAAAATAAACTAAAGCCAGGTGTGATGGTGACTGTTTATAATCTGGGCCCTGGGGCAGCAGAGGTAAAAGAAACAGGAAATCAAAGCTAGAACTTAGTTATAGAGAGTGTTTGAGGGCAACCTGGGCTCCATAAGACTCTGCCTCAAAAGAACTAATGTAATAAAATAAGTCTGATTGATGTGGTTATAGTCATTGTTAGTATAGATAACATGAGTAATAACTTTTAACTCCCTATGAACCTTAGTTCTTTATCCATTATAAATACCCACACTGATATGTTATATGATACAAACACAAATTTCTCAATCATTATCTAAATTTAAAGCTATTCTTCAAGAAGCATGTTATGTAATACCACTGAATTTTATTGATTATTCAAGATAAACTGCCACGTCACTAAAATACATTTCTGTCTCAGGCTTACTGTATAAATTTTCAGTCATTTGTACCTGTGTAGTATAAGTGGTTTCACAGCTACAGGGTTTTCATATTTTTAGAGTATACTTTCTAAAAACATTTCCTGAGAATCCAAAAATTACCAAAGAGATTTTACTGCTAACTAAACTTACTGCTGGAAAGACAGTATCAATATTGGAAGTTGTACATGTTCAGATGGCAATGTAGTTTTATGTAGTTAGGAGGTAATCTTGATTAATCATAACATCACTGAAGAAAAGCAACACAGTAAACTTGATCTTGGAACCATCAGAGCACACATTTCCTTTCAAACATGTTCAGAATTTTTTCATCACTATCTGATAGATCTTACAAACCCATCAAATATGAGAAGGAGACAAATGCAATACATACGCATGCAATGAAAAATAGGGATACAAAACTTAAAAAAGAAAACTGAAATTTTAAAATATCAACTCAAGGAGCTTTTTAACCCATGGGTACAGTATAGAATAATCTGTCCTTATCTAACTCATGGGTTCTTAGTAACATGAGACTTTTGTTAAAGTCACACTTTGGTAAAAGTGCTGAAATGGTACTTGTCTAGAAAGCAATATAGTCTATTAAATTTATGTAAGTGCTTTTCCCGTGTTCAAAATCAAAACTTTTATAGCAGCTGGTTATTTATTTCTTAAAAAGGCAACTCTTTGGGCAGGCATGGTAGTGCACACTGTAATTCCAGCACTGAGGGTGGGGAAGGAGGGCTGAAGCTGAGGATCATATCCAGCTTGGACTACATGGTGAAATCCCATCTCATAGAGAAAAGGGAAGCAACTCTTTGCCTTGTTCTCGGTTATTACTTTAGTCTCATTAGACACAGTGCTAAAGGGGATTAATCAATGGGTAAATGCACAAGCAGGAAAACCCACTTCAAAGAGCCTTCACCCTTCAGTGAGCAGCTGTGGGCAGTTGATGACTCCTGGGGAAGGGAGAGCAGACTGTCTTTAAGGGTGTGGCCTCTGCTAGGTCCCAAACTCATGATCTAAGCAGAGCACAAACTGGCCTTGGGGGCTTAGACTGAAAAGGACACAGAGCTGTGAGTTGGGGAGTGGAGCTGAAAGACACTGAGAAAGATGTGGAGGGTGAATACGACCCAATAAAATTGCATTAAATTCTCAAAGAATTAATAAAAATATAACTTTTAAAATAAAAATGAATAAAAGCCATACACTCTTGAGATGCCAGCATAGGAGGTAGTGACTATAGAATCCTGTGGGCGTCACTGGCCATTCTAGTCCAGTCAATTTAAAAAGTGATGCAGTGAGAGATCCAATCTCAAAATAATAATAATAATAATAATAATAATAATAATAATAATGTAGAAAGAGAAAGAGAAAGACATACAAAATTTTGATAAGATGGAATACAGTACGTATATTAGGAAAAATATTCAATTATGCCATTTCTCCTTGGGAGGCCATGTTCTGTGCACCACCTCTCATGAAAAACTGGTATCAAGTCTGTCTGAGAGGTTGCTAGGTAACCATCTCAGATGGGATGAAAATGGTTGCATAGTCTGTTGCATACTCTGGTGTAAACAACCCGTTGGACCACTGAGGCTCATCCCCATTTCCCCAGTCCATTATTGTGATGCAACATAAAGGATTTTAGTTGTTAAGACAGTGAGTGCCTCTAACACAGGTTGGCTCTAACTCCTATGTATCTTCCTGCCTCGACTTTCTGAGTGCTAGGATGGTAGACATGTGCCACCATACCCGATGTGCATAAGGAACTTGCCCTCAGACTAAACTTTATACCAGTAAGGTGTTAACTAGTTGGTCATAGGAATTTCAAAAGTGAGCAAGTTCACAATAACATTTCCAGATTAGAAGAACGAGACAGAAAATGATAATTATTTTAATATATGAAATCCTTTGGCGAGCAATGAGTAACATAACATGCTGTTAGACTGGTTTTTGAAAAACTGAAACATATTAAATGCACTAAAGAAAGGCTCAGAAGCCCCGGATTAAGCTAATTAATTTATTTATGTGCCTCAGTAGTGCCCTGATGGGAGGCATACACTTGGAAGTTCATTAAAATGGACTTACACAGTATGCAGTAAAAATAATTCTGGGTTTTTTGTTGTTGTTTCTGTTTTTGTTTGTTTCTTTTTAACAACAGCACTTTTCTAGAAATTTCAAAGTGATTCTGTTTCTGTCCCACAACATGTTCACTCAATGACCTTTTCTTTTCAAATATAATTATAATGTTTGGCATTTCCATTTCATAAAATTTAGCTTAAATTAATTTAATTGCTTTTAATTCTCCAAGGAAAGAGAGAAGTCTATATAACTTTATAATCCCTGTCACCATCATGACTGGCAAGTCGCCTTTCAAAATTTCAGTGTCAACAGCCACTCGTGAGGGCACCTGTGTAAACAAGACTTGCAAATCAAGTGCAGCTAAAGATTTTTCCACTCCACTAACTGCCTCTATGAGTTTTGCAATAAAACATGGGATGAGTATAACACTTTGTGGCCATTTTTTTTAAAAAAGAAAATTGTACTAAGTTGCTGAAAAGAATCTTAAATAAGGATTCAACTAGGACATCACTTCAGATATGAGTTGAGCTGATGTAAAATCAATGTATCCACTGGATAAGGCATGAGTAAAGCGAGCCAGAAAAAGAACCATATTTAAACCTGTGTGTTTCGTTCTCTTTATTTCACTTAATACAAGTGAGTTTGGGAGGAAAAAATGAACCTGCTTTTCCTTAATGTGTCTAAGTTTTAGTGTGGCTTATCTGGGGGTAACCTCTTTTACAGTTTGGGATTATTGGTTTGCCATTCCTCATGTCCTTAGATTGGACTTAGTTACTGTGTTGAAACTTCTTTTTAAACTAAGATTTATGTACTCTAGTTTCTCTTAATGTTGCATAAATAGTTCCCCATTTAAGTTGAGGATTTTAAACCATTTTATCTGTATACAAATGTACCTGCATATGTTTATGTGCATCACATTAGCCAGGTGCCTGCAGAGGTCAGAAGAGCATGTCAGAAGCCTTAGAACTGGAGTTGCAGGTGTTTGTGACCCTCCTTGTGTGGGTGTTGGGAACTGAACCTGAGTCTTCTGTAAGAATGGCAAGCGCTCTTAATCCCAAAGCCATTCCTCCAACCCCTTGAAACTCCTTGTATCTGCGTTTGTAAGTGATGTTCAAAGATTATCTTTATTCTATGTGAAAATCCCTTCATATTTCAAACTTTGTGAACAACAATAATCACAACATGTTTGTTCTAAGGTTGAATTAGATGGTAAAATATTTTCCATTGAGTTTCATGGTGCTGCTACATGCTTTGATTTTCATTCATTCTATAGAAAACTCTCCTTTTATGAAAACATCTTTTTGTTTGCTTAAAGAATTTTGGCCCATTCTTCAGTGCAAAGCTCAAGCTTTTACACATTCCTATGAATACATTAAGTCATTGTGTCTGATGCCTAGGCTATGAATATACAAGCCTCCACTACAATAGTTATGCAGTTATTATGCTGAGTGCTTTAGGGCTTCTGTTGCTGTGAAGGGAACACCATGACCATGGCAACTTCTATAAAGGAAAACATTTAATTGGGGCTGCCTTACAGTTAAGAGGATTAGTTCATTATTATGGCAAGAAGCCTGGCAGCATGCATGCAGACATTGTGCTGGAAAGGTAGCTGAGAGTTGCACATCTTGATCCATAAACTACAGGAAGTGAACTGCTTGCCACACTGGGCATAGCTTAAGCATATGATACGTCTAAGCCTGCCTTCACAGTGACACACTTCCTCCAACAAGGCCTCATCTCCTAATAGTGCCAGTCCCTAAGGGTCAACCATTCAAACACATGAGTTTATTGGGGCCATATCTAGGGGCCATATCTATTCAAACTTAGTAAAAGCTTATATGTTGATGTACCTACTATACTATACTATACTTCTTTAATCCAACACATGATAAAATACTTGATATATAATAAATGTTTCATTAATATTTTTGGGTGAATGAATGAGAGATGGAAAAAATGACATAGAAAGAGAACAAGAGGGGGTATGTGTTTATGTATGTGTATGTGTAGAGTAAAAATTGTTCCATGTCTGATAATAATTATCAGTTACCGAAGACCTAGTGTGTTCCATCTTATGATTTTCCTTGAAAATCCCTCATATAACACTTTACCTAGTTTACAGAAAACAGAAAGTTTAGGCTCAGAGAAGTTAAGTAATTTTCCTAGAGTTCTATGGCTCATATGATGAGAGCAAAGGTTTGGACCTAGCATTTCTCTCGACAGTCCTGTTGACTTCTTTGATTTATACTAAAGAAAGAGAAGTCAACAGAACCGTCAAGAGACTTTCATTTAATTTGGTTTTAGGAAGTTATTGCAAACCCTATAGATTTGAAGGAATGCATCCCTACATGCCTAGATTTATCTTGAATCCTAATACATTTCTTTTTTCTCATTTTTTTATTTAAAAAAAATAAAACATACTCACCTCTGCTCCCCCTTCCTCCCCTCTTTTCAGTCATCCCCCAGGTTTCCTCCAACCCATCCTCCCATCCATTCCTCAGAGAGGATAGAGACTCCCAGGGTGAGTCAATGCAGTGTGGCATATCCAGTTGAGGCCAGACCCCTTCTCTCAGTATCAAGGCTGAGTAAGGTGTTCCTCTGTAGGGAATGGAATCCAAAAGCCAGTTCATGCACCAGGGATAAACTCTGGTCCCACTACCAGAGGTCCCACAAACTGCCCACACCATTTGACTGTCATCCACATTCAGAGGGTTTAGTTCAGTCCCATGCAGGTTCCCCAGCTGTCAGTCCAGAGTTAGTGCGCTCCCAATAGCTGTCTCTATGGGTTTCCTCATCATGGTCTTGACAAATTTGCTCATATAATCTCTCCTCCCTCTCTTCAACTGGACTGGGAGGTGCTTAACTGTGGGATCTCCGCATCTGTTTCCATCAGTTGCAGGATGAAGGTTCTTAATACAAAGTGTGTTGCTGGAATACATCTCTTCATTAACAAAAATGTCCTTGAATGGCCTTTAAGAAGCCATTAAGACCTCTTAAGAAAGTCTAAGTTTTCTATGGAGAAATGAACTGCCGTGTTGTTAAGGGGTCTCAAGTTTGAGACTAAGTCTTAGGCAAACATGCCCTTATGCCAGGCAGGATCTCAGTCCTGGAACCAGGTTCCTAAGCAGAACTTTTGGTCTGGGGAATGTATGGGTCATCTTTAAGACAAGCTCCCCAGAACTGACACATAAAAATGCTGATCTCGGAGATGGTGACAACACATCTATTTTTGTTGCTTTGGGACAATGACTAAAGTTCACTTCTTACTGGATTAAAATGTTCTGGTGATGGAGAGCTAATTGGAGGCTTGTGAAGTGTGACTCATGATGACAAGCCACTGTGACGAACATTGAAATACTCTCCCGTACTTAGAAGCATTGTTGATACTGTTGATTCCTAAATTAAAATCCTCCCCAGTTCTTTATTTGTAATTTCACTAAGTAGGATATTGCAGAGTGGTCCTAAGCAAACTCTATAGAAAAATTGTACCCATCTGAACATAATAACATGCTAAGGAAGGAGATGACCTTTATAGTTCAGGGGAGGGAAAGTGATGTTAAAACATGAGAGATGCAGAGGGGGGGAACCACACAAAGAAAAGTAGTATCAGATACTAGTGAGCCAATATTGCATCAGGGAGGACATTTGACTCTATGAAAGAACTTCTCCCAGCAGAAAGAAACCTGAACACATGGCACAAAGACTTTGAGAGAGAGTTTGACACCAAAATGTTCTTCAAGGTCTAGGTCACAAAGCTAAACACAGAACTGGGGAGAAGAATAGGGATGAAATGAAGCTTTGCTATCCTGAGACCCCCATGCAGCGCCCAAGGACACAATAGAAAACAGAAAGGCTCTCAGCCTTTTCCCAGAGGGCCTAGAAGCTGTGATGTAGAAAGGGGGCCCTAAGGCAGGTAACACATGTAAGAGGCTGGGAAAGAATCTATGAACATTTGTTACTGGAGCTATATGACACTCACTGGAAGAATCTTGCCTAAGTAGGAAAACTGTGAAGGACAAGGAGGGAGGGAGGTGCAGGTCTGAGGAACACACAGATGTGAGTATGAGTTCACCAGAACCAACAGGTTGATGAGAACTGAGAATACCTATCTGGCTGCTGTTGCTATGGAAGGAGGGGCTTGGAACACTTGGGAGCAGATAGGTCAATAAATGTTGGTACATGCCTATTGCAGCAGTCATAGCACTAAAGGAGGCTTTAGCACTATACTTCTTGTGTGAGAATGTGGCATCGTTTAGGAAGCACTATAACCTTGAAATGTGTGTGGAATGTGTATGTGAAGTGTATGTGTGGCACACCTGAGTACTGCACGCTCAAGCCTCAGAGCACATTTCACCTAATACCCCACCAAGGCCCTTTGCCAACTGAACCAGCTTCTCTTTGCTCTTGGTGAGAAGGTAGTGCTCCCTTGCTTTTACACTTTAAAAATGAACCTGTCTGAGTTAATTACCTGGAAAGGATCTGCCAGTTCTCAGATCTCATCTTCCATCTTCCTCATCACCTTCAAATCAGGGTCAGAATCCACCCAGTACCACTGGCATCCAATACACAGTCAGACTCAAGGAAAAGAATGGGGGCACAGTCAAAACATCTGCCGGTTTGTCAGCAAATATTGTGACTACCTGTGGGAGTACTAGACTAAGGAACAAAGAATCTAATTTTAGATCAAGCTGGATTTCTTTTACGTATTACACAATTACATGTCCCCACAAAGCTCATATGCTGGAACTGAAGCCTTATTGAAGTCTGTTTCTGCTGCTACAGTTGGGTCATTTGTACAGAACAAAGGAGTTATTTTACTTGTGGGTCTGATAGCGTAAGAGCATGGCACTGTCCATTGGGTACCTGGTGAGAATCTTCCTGCTGAGTCATGGTTTGGTAGAAACGATCTTATGGTGAGAACAGGCAAGCCAACCAGAGGCAGCTCAGTCTTATGAAAAAGCCATTCCCATGATAATCCACTCATCCACTAACCCATTAACTTGTCAACAGATTAATTCATTGGTGAGGGAGCATGCAAGACCTAGTTTTCTTTCCAAGGTCTCACCTGTTTCTACCTCTTAACAGCTGACAATTGAAATTACCAATTCCAATTTATTACCACCCCAGCGTGGTGATATCAGGAAACCAGGGGCCTTTCAAGAAATATTTAACTTCCTGTGAGAGAGTCTCCAGACAGCTACCCTGCTTTCTGTCTCTTCTGCCATGTGAGAACACAGAAACAAGACCGGCAAGAAATACAGCGATTCTTTATAAATAGTGATTTATAAATAACTGTTTCTATAGCAACAGAAACAGATTAAGATATGTCATTTACAAAAGGCTGTGGATTCAGTCTATGAGTGAAAGTACCTGGGAAAGTTTCTAAATATTTCCTTTATTGGGTGACTAGTGCCTGAGGTTAGCAGATCTTCATTTGTTGAAGGTTACAGGACAGAAATTCTTTAGTATTATACTGAGCACAGCAGCACAAGGTTTGGCAAGGGGGCACCTTGGAGGGGACTCCAAGTACTTACCCATAGTCTAACAATGTCCCAAGAGAGCTCAGTACATACTCATTCACCAGCTTTGAGAAATATAATGATTGATAAAGAAAATCAATATCATTATTTGGTAAGTACTATAGGCCAGAGATTCTAATGAGCAATGCCTCAGCTGACATAAAGTCTCCAACTTTAAATGAAGAACCTAAGAACATGGGGTGACTGAGGGCAAGCAGAACAGGTAACCGTGTGAGGCAGAGCAGATATGGCTGTCATTACAGGCATCAAGATTAGTATGGACTGGGGATAAACAAGTTCCATGTTGTAAATTCAGGGGCTCTGAAACTTTCATAAACACCTGGACAGTTTGTTAAGGCGCAAGAGATAAAAACAGGATAGATGCCTAGGGCCCATCTCTAGAGTTTGTGGCTCAGTAAACGTGGGTGGCAACCAAGGATTAGCATTTTAAATAACTCTCATGTTATATTGATCCTGAACTCCAGAAACACACTGAAAGATGCCAATGTACGAACAAAAATAAAGACTACATTATAAAGACACTGCTATACTGGTGAAGCCCTCAGACATTAAGTATTATGAATAAAGGATATACATGTAGTAACATTAAAAAGTACTTTTTTTAAAAAGGGGGGTTAATTTAAAGCCTATCAGCCTTTGAAAGATAGGTAGTTTGCTATTACTTAAGGAAGAACATGTAATTACCACATTTGTACAGTATACATCATCCTATGGCCTCTCAAAGCACTTAGTGGTTATTTACTAAGAGAAAAAGAAAGAGCTAACGTATTTAGGAGGTTAGAACCTGTCCATGAGCAGCACTAAAGTCTCTACACCAAGTTTGGTTCTCAGTCCTATAGTGTGTTATGAGAGTCCTATTGCGAAACAGATTCCTCTTGAGTTTCACCCCACAGGGAACTCAGTGAGAGCCCAACCTTGCCCCATGGCTATTGCCCTAATTTCTTATGTATCATGAGTATAGACATAAGAATAGATATGCTCTGAGGTCTTCGGACTCCACTGAGTTCTTGTGCTCTCCTACCAAAGGAATAAGTTAAGAGCAATGCTCCACATTTGATGTCATAGTCTGCTTGGGTCTCCTTAACAAAGTATCACAAGTTGAGCATCTCAAGCAACAGAAGCAATACATCCCTTGCAGTTCTAGAGGTGTTGACATGGTGGGATTCATTCTGAGGCCTTTCCCCTTAGCTTGTAGCTGACCTGCATCTTTTTATGTGTTCATATGCCTTTCTGTTTCTTCACACTAAGTATGCTTCATGGCACGTGTGAACACATGTGTATGAGGTGGGTCAGAGAGAGTAAGTCCAGCTTAAAGACCAACAGTAAAATAGAATAAGGGCCTTAACTACTTTCTAAGGACTATCTCTCCATAAGCAATCATTTTATGCTTGTTTCACACAAATAATGTAAAGCAATGCTAAGGATTCACATATGGATTTAGGGGGTACATAATGTTCTTCATAGTACTTGATCAGTTCAAGCCATAAATCCCATTATCATTGGTCTGAAATGATATATTTTCACATTCCCGTTTGATTGGCAGCTTGGTCATTATTAAAACTCGATATATTTTTAGATACTGATAGAAATGTATTATAAGGCCAATCATGGAGCTATTCTAAGTATAACTACTCATCCGATCTCTGTACGGAAGCAAATTTGCCTGTCCTATGAAGCAAGTAGACACATCTGGGGTGAGACAGATGACTCAGCAGTTAAGAGCACTTGCTACTACTACTACAAAGGACCTGGCTTTTGTTCCCAGAACCCATATGGTGGCTCACAACCATCTGCAATTTTAATTTCAAGAGATCCAATGCCTTCTTCTGGCCTCCATGGACACCAGTCATACATACATACAGTGCACATACATACAAGCAAGCAAAATCTATAAACATAAAAATAAATAAATCTTTTAAAAAGTATATGCACATTTTACAGCATCTGAGATGCAGCTATCCATCTCTGTCTTTCAAAGCAGAAATGCCAGGCATAGTTTACTTTGACCTAATAGGATAAACTGCGATATAGATATTCCTTCACTTATAAAGAAATTACAACGTGATAAACTCACCAGAAGTTGAAAATGTCTTAAGTCAAAAACGCATTTCCTACACCACATATCACAGTTTAGCAACACAGTCCACTGTAGGTCATTAGTTGCTTATCCTGGTAGTTGAGTGGCTTACTGGGAACTACAGCTCATAATTACTACCCAGCATAGGTACTAAATGTTTCTCTCCCAGAAAGAGATTAAAAATTTTAAATTTAATTACAGTTTCAATTGAATCACACTGTTTCTGCTGCATTGTAAAATTGAATGTTCTAAGTCAAAGTGTATTACCCAACAGTCTCTACTGTCAGAAAACTCTCTCAGAGATATGTCACCTCCCAGATCACTGCAGAGACCCTGACTATGTATCTGGTTTTCCTGTGGAAGAGCATTGTGTCCAACTACATGGTAGAGTTCTTCGATAAAGAACGTTGTTGAAACTTAATCTGCACAGCTGTGACTGAATACACTACACATTAAGAGCTAGATTTATGAAAACACTGAACAGACATGTATATTTGAATGCTTTTCCAATCTTCTTGGTATAAAGACTCTAGGTACCCAGTTTTGTTAGAGGACACACTGCTGGAAGGTCTATGGTATAACATCAGACCCTAAGCCATTCTCAGTGCCTCTGCATTTCATCCCCATCAATCCTTATACTCTTGAAAAAAATAAAAGAGCTAATCACATTTGTGGGGTGGAGGGAATGTTGTTAGGTCCTGTTGGAAACAGATGGGGCTACTGGGGTTTGTGAGTCTGAGCACTTCAGGGTTAATTTTGTATCATCCCAGCCATGAACTCAAGAAAAAAAATGTCTTGTGTTATAGGTATCATCAGCCATTTTTCACACCTAAACAGATATTTTCAATAGACTCATAAACATGGTGGTTAGACTGTGTGGGATAGTTTGTACCAATGATGAGTCTATGTGCAGACTCTTCAACATCAGTCTTCCCTGTACCAGGGATGACCAGGTTCTAGATTCTGCTACTCTACCTGCAACATGAACCAAACTAAAACCCCCACTGGGCTTTAATACCTCAGAGACATATATACTTGAATATAGTTTCCTTGTCTGCCATGGTTTAACTATCACATAAATTATTATTTTAGAAGAACTTGGTTCCTGTACATACGAACCAGCTTCAAGGTTATATAAGACTGTAGAGAAAGGGAGTGACATTCCTAGGATTTCACAGGGTGTGGTTATATGAGAGAACTCAATGACCAGCAATAACGAGTGTGTCTTCATTATCTGGCTAGGGGAAATGTTACATACACATTGCTGAAGACAAAAGACATCTCAGAATGTACCTGATGTATCATGTCAGTACAGGGCACAATTCTAGCACCTTCTCTAAATACTACTCTAATGGTTTTGTCCATTTACGGAACTCTGAGGAACAACAACAAAAAAATCTAACTTGAGTTACACTAAGCCAGTCACAACAGTTATGATTTGAGATGGCTGCCAGTGGATCAAACTGAATGCATATACAGCCATTTCCTCCACCACAGCATCCTCTACAAACTTGATATGGAGCAAGCAAGAGGTTCAATTTAGAGCAATAGATTAAGCAGGTGAATCCCCTATGGCTGTTGAACTTGTTTTACTGTGTACCATATTGCTTAGAATTGGTCATATGAAGAGAAATGAGCTATAAAAATGTTTCATGGCAGCCAGGAGACAGTATTTTGCAAAGCTTTTGTGTACCTGCTTCTCACCTTATAAAGGATTACATTCTGATATACGTATTAGAAGTCAAATATCTTGTGAGCTGAAAGGGCATTTAGTAACTTAACCTTCCAGCATATAGTAACTCGGAACACAGTGGGATATCATCTCTGAGTCTTCTGACAAGTGACTGATGGGCCTACAGCTAGCTGCCACTGCCCAACATCCCGAGGAAGATTATGTTGCATATTGCTAGACTGGGAAAGAACCAAGGTTCCAACATGGGCTTCTACTAAAAGCATGTTGCTTTTGTCCCACATAAGTAAAAAAAAAAATTACAAATCAGTCATTATAAATCACAGAGCATCTGTACTTTTTTACTTGATATATGATCTGCATCAGTGGCCCTGTTTATATCTCCTAGGCAAGAATGAATACAGGGTCGCATGCATGTTCATAAACTACACTTTTGTGATGAATGATCAAGTCCAATTTTCTTTTGTTTCATGTTCCAGTAGTTCTAGACTGTCCTGTTTCAAGGTTCTGCCTCCAAATAAGGAGATCTGAGACATAATAATAGAACTTAAATTGACACAGAGTCACTTTAGGCGTGTCATATCATAGGTTAAAAATAAAGAATACTAGCCATGGTGGTGGATTCTGAGTTGGGAGAAATGAGTTGTGCTGCACACAGAGCAAGGACAGGGGTCACTAGTTCCTCTAGGACCCCATGGATACCTCTAAAATCTGTCATAGTCAATGGTGGAACCTAAAAAGTCTAGAGTATCATGTATTCAGGGGAATTACAGTGAGGGACTAAGTGCAGGTTTGCATAATCCTTTAGCAAAGTGAATGTGGAACAGAGAACAGAAGAAAGTCATAAATACCTGTAACACTTCAGGGTGAGTTATACTGGAAAAGCTTCGGGTGTGTGTGTTTGTGTGTGTGTGTGTGTGTGTGTGTGTGTGCGTGCGCGCGCGTGCTTGTATGTGTTCAGGTGCATGTTTGTGCACAGGTGCACAAATGTGTGTGCACACAGCTGCACATGCGTGTGCATGCAGAGCCCAGAGAACAACCTCAGGCAACATGTCATATAAACCATCAACCTTGTGTTGTTTGTTGAGACAGGACCTCTCGTTGGCCTGAAGCACCCTAGCTAGGCTAGTCGGACTGGCCAATGAGTCCCAGGGATCTGCCTGTCTTCTAGCACTGGGATTGTAAGCATGTACTGCTGCATGTAGTTCTTCATGTGGGGTTAAACTCACGTCAGTCAACTGTTTCTCTTCTTTCCCCCACTATTTTACACTAATAGTTTACAATTAAAACTATAGACTCTTAGAGAAAATATAGGTTATAAACATAGACATTCCTTCTCTAGGAATAGAAGAAGGCCTTGTGCAAAGATCAGAATGAGACGCTAAATGCAGTATCTAGAGAGTGAGGAGCTTGTTATCTTTTTGATGGAACACAGTGAGAATGTGTAAGATTTTATGAGCTTGTACATTTTACTCAGCAGATCATTTAGTCTATGCAGAACCATATCCATTATCATTTCACAGCAAAGGATTGGACTGTGGTGAGCATCCATTACTCCTACTGACCATTATGGTATCTCAACAACCTGTACCTCTCAGGGAAAACTGCAGTGTCTAATGCCTACTGGCTAAAGCAATGTCTTTATCTTGCCTGGGCTGAGGCATAATCTAGAGCCCCATGTTAGATGTGTGTCAAAGCTTGATTCTCTCATCATTCATGATTCCAAATGTTGTCAATATAATTTTAATAAATTAATTCCCATGTGACTCAGTGCTAGCTATTTGCTGGAGCATCTAACTACAGACACTAAAAATTCCTGTTCAATAAAATAATCTTCTGTGGCTGGAGAGATGGCTCAGTAGTTAACACCTGTTCTGGAATTGTTCTGGCTAATCCAGAACCAGGTAATCAAATGCCCCCTTCTGACCACCACAGGCACCAGGTGCACAAACACACATGCTTGCAAGACATAAAATAAAACAAATAAATCTATTTTTCAATAAAAAGAAAACAATCTTCTGGCCACCACAGTAAATGAAAAGGTTCCCTTGGGTAGTAGACAGAATTCCAACCACTAGTGAACAGAGACAGCCTCTGCTGTATATCCATTTCCTCTGAGAGAAGCCTCCTTGGAAGGAAGATAGTTCTTGCATCTTACAAAGCTAGGTGTCTTACTTAGGCTCCTGCTGGTGTAGGTTTCTATTGCTGTGATAAAAATACCACGACCAAAGACAACTTTCAGGGGGCAGGGTGTGAATTAATTTCATCTTTTCCTTCCAGTCCGTCACTGATGGCTGTGGGGGCAGGAATCCTAGCAGGGCAGGAACCCAGAGGCAGGAACCGAAGCAGACATCATGCAGGAACACTGCTGCAGGCCCTTGCTCTACATGGCTTCCTCAGCCTATTCTCTCATAACCCAGACCACCTGCCCTGGTATGGCACCTCCCTGCCATCCCTATAGTCCATGGGCTGGGTCCACCCCCATCAATCATTAATTTTAAAAAATGCACTACAGACTTGCCTACACACAACCTAATGAAATACTTTTCTCAATTGAGGTTTCTCTTCCCAGATGATTTTAACTTCTGTAAAATTGAATAATAAACAAAAAAACCCACACAGACACTCAGGAGCTTCATGCATCTTCTTAGAATGATGCAAGATTTGCACTGTCCCTGACCAAAGGTTATATAAGCTGAAACAATGGCCCACTGAGTTGTTCAAAAGCTGTGCATGACTCTCCAGGTGTGCAGGCTTTGTGAGCCATCACTGATGTTGGGACAGACTTTAGTGGTGCAGCTGCCTTTAGGTCAACCATGCACCTACAAGCAACCTCTGGCCCTTGCCCCTGTAACTGGCTGCGATAAATTCATTGGTTCGACAAACTAAACTTAGGGTGATTCTTTGCTTTATCTTCTCCATAAAAGCATAATAGCCTCCATTACTTATTCATAACACTTTTATTCAAGTATTGATGTCCTGTGTTATTAGCATAATAATAATCATCACCACTGAGCCTCCCTCATTTCTGGACAAACTAATAGAACATGGCAGCTTTGTGATAGCCACTTGTGAAGTTCTGTATTGTGCTTAACATTGATTGCTTATGACCCTCCCCCCAACTCTTCTCTATTCAACTCAAAAAAATTCATGGACATTGTCACAGACCTCACATTGTGGATCATATTCATATATTTTTAAAAATGTTTGCTACCTCAGTACAATGAGTCTGGCAAGCATTATCATCTTCAATCTAGGGATTAAAAAAAAAAACCCAGAGATGCTACATATATCAAGCTAGTCAAAAATAGATCTGAAACTGGTTCTGATGAAGATTTAGATCTGTGGACTCCCTGATTAGCCCACTGAGGTGCATCTTCATGTGCATGGTCCACAGTAGTCATGATAATGGGATATCCATGTGTGGAAGACTCTCATTTCTGTGCCCCTTAAAAAACACTTGTGGAATCGTGGGAGACACAGTAAGTTTCTAGGCCTCTGCTTGGTTTGCATTTGTGTTTGTATTATGTTCAGTCTCCTAAAATGCTTTTGTCGTAATTCCCAATCCTACTTAACTTTAGAGTTGCCCAGAACAGAGACAGACAAATAAGAAGGTACTGTTCACAGAACAGGGTCAAACAAATGAGAATGTGCGGTTCACATCCCTGCTCACTGGCCCCTCTCTTCCTTCAGCTAGCACAAGGAAGGGAACCTTTCCAATATGGCAGAAAGATAAATCACAGAACCCCATCTTCATGCAATGTACCAAAACTAAAAGGCTGCTTTGTTTCTGACTAGAAAGGAATCATTTTCTTCTCTCCAAAAAAAGGAAAGGAATGGCCATCTGTGTAGGTAGGTATATGAGGTGTTTGTCCTGGTAGTTTCTCTGTATCTTGCTTTTCTAGACTTACTATAAATATTATCATTTGTCTTAGCAGAATATTTCAAAACCTATGCTTCAGGTGTATGTGCTTCTGAATATATTCCAGTGCTTTGAGCTCCGTAGGGCCAATGGTGGAAATGAGTAGATTTTATATTTATAACTGGGAAAGTTAACCACAAGCCTTGAACCTAAAATGTATTACTTTAAACAGGTCCTGGAAAGACTAACATATCTGACTCCAGTGTCATGCATTAATATGTTACTGTGTCTTTTTTCCTGTCTCCTAACTTAAGTTGACAAATGATGGGATTCAGAAATGACCTGAGGTTGACAATCAGAATCTGTTTCTCTCTTAGGGTTGACTCGTCTTATAAGGGGGAAAACTCCTTTTCAGAAAAGAAGAAAATATTTTGAGTATCTTCGGTTTCCTTAAAAATAAAGAACAAATTCAGAATGGACTCTCTGCATTTCTTCCTAATTGTGAGAGGCTAGTTAATAGCAAATTAGAGAATCCCACAGCATATAGCACAGCTCCACCAGAGGGAAGGCTGTCTCTTTATCTACTTAATCTATCATTCCATATACCCAAGATTTTATCTAATGCATTCATGTTTGCAGCTTATCATCTAAGTACTCACCCAGCAAGTTTTCCATTTTCCACTCCAATATACAGTGATGTGTATACAATATACTTGCTGTGCCACACATGAAGTTTTTTAAGATTCACAAATGAATAACATAAGAACAAAAATTATTCCACAGAAAAGACAAATAGATAGGACAATACTAGTAAGTATAGACACTTTTTTCCTGGATCTCAAGCATTTAATAGACAAAACACAGCATGGTTAGTGTCTAGAGCAATGTGACCTGGAATGAAAGCAATGGTGAGGGCTGGAGGGGTATTGGGTTGTGTGAGCCCCTATCAAAACTTCAGCTTTCACTCAAAGAAGGATGGAACTCCATAAGGCTATGGGCAGAGAAACACCATGATAATGTCAATTTGAGAAGGGTCCCTGTGGTGATGTAAGGAGTTCAGCTTGCAAAGACAGAAGCCAAGAGAAGCTAGAAAGCTCCTGCATCCTCCATAGCATGATGAGCCAGAGACAGAGGCAGCAAGCCAGGGTCAGTTCTAGATACTCTAAGCACAGCTGTTCAGATGGACTGGGTGTGTGCTATGAACAGATGAGGAATATTAATATGAATAGAGAAAAGGGTGAGAGAAAACCGCAGGTTGCTTACTTGGGGCTTGACAATGACCCCCAACCTACCAGCTAGCCCCCATTTTCTTATTTGGCTCAAATGTTTCTTTTGTTTTGTTTTCCTCAGGACGGCTTTCATTGGCCACTGAGTGTCTGGTTCACTTTCCTTTTAAGGAGTTGGGAGAATTGTTCTGTATCCCATTTAACACAGGTTGATCATATAATCAGTTTTAGCTAACAAACAAAATATGAGTATATCTGACTTATGCCATTTTTAGGTAAAAGTTTTAATAGCCAATTATGTGTCTCATCTCTTCTTTCACCTCTAAAGCTAGAAATTTTCTGAAGAGCCTGTCTTTAGAGTGGGAAGTCAGAAATCTAAATCCCAGATGCCCTTTATCAGTTATAAAGTATGAGCTAGAAGCAAATAGTTGTTATAAAACCACTAAGATTTTAGATATTGTTTGTTATTTGCAACTTAACCAGCCAATTCTGACTGATAGATCATATTTTATGTAAATAAAAAGACTCATAGTGCAATTCAACTCTCCCATATCCCTCACTTTTACCACCTCCTAACACCACTCACATGGCTTTCCTTTGTAAATATTCCCCTCCGAATGAGTATTTCATGAAGACAGTCCTCAGACCAGTATTTCACTCACATCAGACACTAAGGAAAATGTTTCTATATGAAAGAAGAAATGAATGTGTGTGCAATGGAACATCAGGGAGCATGTTACAGAGCAAGAAGGGTTAATGCTGTATCTCCAAAGAACACAGAAGTTATTCCAAAGCCTGGAAAGAGACGAGCATGCTCAGAAGCCTCGGACTATGACTGTGCAAGGAACTGGAGATCAGAAAAGCAGCCTGGTGAGAGATAAGATTAGTGACATAGGTCGGATCTGATTTTTTAAAGGCCCTTTCTGTTGCTTTCTAATATGCTGGGACTTCATTTCATGAGCAGTAGTGAGCCAACAGAGTTTTTTAAATCAAGAAATGGCAAGAAGAGTTTTGATTCTGCCTGGACAAATTACATTCAGGGAGCAATTTCTGTTCCTCGTTTCTCTCTGGTCAGGGCACTGATGTCACCCCTCATCAAATCATTCCTTCATATTTTCAAACCCTGACAAATGTTTGCTGCTTGCTGTGGGCAATATACAAAATAAAGTACACAGGAAGCAACTGGAAGAATGACACTCTATACCTCCGATGAACTTCCTTGTGCGGGGTTCAAAGCTAATACACAAAGGGGAGTTACAGAAGGTGCATGAGAAAAAAGCCTGGGCTTCCGGTTTCTGTGGACTTTCCATCTCATCCTCACATTGCCTCCGCTTCCTGGTCTGTGCTCCTCAGACTCTCACATATCATTTCCATCCGATCTAAATCAGAGCAGCATCTATCCCCCATCCTTGTTATCAGCGATGCGCTCACCGTCATCCCCAAATACAGCAACACTTAGCATTTTACAAATCGCCTCAACACGTGCACAATCTCATTTAATCTTTTCAAGGCCCCTGAAAGTACAGACGAAAATCAGAAAGGACCAGAATCTAGACCACATGGACTAGATACAGGAAAGGTCCACACACAGTTGCAGATTCTCTGTCTCTACTTAGCCATTCCACTGAACTTTGCCTCTATACAAAATTATATTCTGGTACCTGTGGGACCTTAAATACAGCAACAAAGATAATGGTCCCTGCTTTCCAGGAAGTTAGTATCACAATGTAGGGTCTACAGTCTCCTCTATTCCATAACAGACGTTACCTTTCTCTACAATTCCTAATGAATATTTGAGGGAGCTCATGCTATTGGATGGTCTAGGGCAGAGTAAGTGGGTGCCCTGTCACATGGCTTCCTCCCCTCTGAAGCACCTTCTTTTTAGCAGGTGTAATAGCTCTGCTCAGTGGTACCTGCTCATCCCCTTCCTTCCTTCCTTCCTTCCTTCCTTCCTTTTCCTCTCCTTTCTTCTTTCTTCCTCTCCTCTCTCTCTCTCTCTCTCTCTCTCTCTCTCTCTCTCTCTCTCTCTCTCTCTCTCTCTCCTCTCTCTCTTTCTGTCTCTATCTCTCTCTGGGTCTCATCAGAACTGACTATTCCAGAAAATTCTTTGAAAAATCCGTTTCACTTGTTCCTTTCCTTGACATGTGTCTCTGTGACCTAAGTTTCTGGAGTCTCATCAATGTGTAGAGCTGACTGGCAGCCAGTTCCAAGACTTAGTCATAGATAAGGAATTATACAGACAGTCAACAGCCTTGTTCCTCTGAGCTACAGGCCCCATATGAGTGCATTTGGCAGTTCATGCTTTACAAATGGCTCCCTGGCAGGGCTCAGTGCCTTGTGTCACTTTGTTTACAAACTGACATTTCTTTCTCCTTGGTGTTTCTCTTCTCAGGCTCTTTCCATCTGGAGGTGAGCCTCCTAGAGGCTGCTACAGCCTCTATGGGTCTAACAGCAGCTCCTTATTCCAGCCATTCCCTGACCTGCTTAGAAATGTCTGTGTCTCCAATGATGTAGTAACCTTATGTTTAGACTAGTTGTCCAGTGGAAAGGGGAGAATCTGCTCTCTCAATTGGAACAAAATGGTTTTCGTTTTAGAGAACAAGACAGAAATAGAGTGTAAGCATCTTGTCTCAAAAGTGAGCATTTTAAAGATATCAGGCTCAATATCAGTCCCAGAAAAGGTGATGGAAGATATGAATCATAAGAAATGCACATTGTGTGCTCTTGTTTGGATAAAGCTTCAAATTACTGTATTTCTGTTCATAAAAATTAAAAGAATTACATCAGCAAAATGGTGAGCGAGAGGGCCTTGTCCTATCCAAATATGAATTTAATAACAACTCCAAGATGTCAGACTTTCTTACATGGAACTGGTTTCTGTCTTGTGACACAGAGCAACACTATTGGAAACAGCCCACCAGTTCTAGGATGTCAGAGAAGGAGGGTGGTCAGCAAGATTCTGCTGTGTGGCAGAAATACATTGGGATACCTGTATTGTGGTTTACCACAGCGCCAGACAGGTTGCAGAATCGAAGCCATCAAATGGAGTTCTTCAGTAGAAAGTGGAAGACCTATTCAAATAGGTTGTATCCACAGCTCAGAGAGCACACAAGAGCAGAAAAGCCCTGGGAGATTTCCAGAATGTCTTGCTAACTAGACAAAATTTCCCTTATATAAATTGAATCACAAAATCTAGGACTTTGTAGACTTGTATAATTCTTTAAAGGCCAAAATCACAACAACAAAAATTCTGGGACACACAAAGAAGTAGGAAACAATGACATATTTTAAGGAACAAGTTAAGTTTTCAGAAATGTGCAAGAGAGAGCTGTAAATTGCTAAACAAATAATTAACAATTACAACCTTAAACATGCTCAGTAAAAGAAAACAGATATATGAATAAATAAGATCCATAAAAATAACTCATGAACAAAGTAAAAGTCCCAATCAAGAACAACAACAAAAAGAACAAGATGTGAGCTCTGATCTGAAGAGTGCAGAGCCTGAAATGAAAAGTGCATGTGATGGTCTCAATGGCTGACTTAAAAATAATCAGTGAGGTTGAAAAAAGAGAATACCTTCAATGTCCAACGTGGAGAAACAAATCTGCAGAAATATTAATAAAGCCTACTTCCAGATGGACTTCTAGATAGCATCAGGGACACAGACATATGAAGGAGCAGGTAAAGAGTGAGAAAAAGAAAAAATGAGAGGTAACATTAAAAAGAAATAGATGTTTTCCCAGATCTGATGAGAGATTGAATACACAAATTTGAGAAGCCCAAAGAACTCCATTCTAAAAGTATAAATCTAAAGGGACTTACAAGACATGTAATAATCAAATTGTCAGAAGTCATAGACAATGAGAAAATTTGAAAGCAGCCAGGAAAAATGACTCATCATATAATAGAATCCCTATTAAACTATTAGTTCCCAGAAGGAGGCTTGCTAAAAGGGGATGAGGTTCTATATTCAAAGCATTGAAAGAAAAAAGTCTTTACCAATTTAAAAAAAATATGTCTGGCCAACCACCCTTTTAAAAATATAGAAAAATTGAAGATTTTTCCCAATTAAACAGAATCTAAGGAAGTTCATCTAACTTTCCTGCCCTAAAAAAAGTGGAAGGGAGTAATAAAAGTTGTAACGAAAGTTACAAATACCCAGACAAAACCAGTCAAAAACTAAAACTCTCAGATAGAGAGTTGTGTAGTTCTGTAGTATTGGTGAGTGAATCACTAGCAAATCTGGCATCAAATATTTTTTTAAACTAAAATGTATGTGTAGACTCATGTTGGTATCCAACACAAAAAGATAATTTTTGTCATCATCAACAACAACTAAAAGATACCAAAATATATGGAAGTAAGATTTTTAACATAACTGAATGTTTAGTTGAAGTTAGCTTCAAATATGATACAAAGATATGATATGTAATTGCACTGGTAACAACAAAGAAAATATTTATAGGATATAGTGAGACAGAAACAAGCGCCACTCCAGAACAAAAATCTGCAAAAGAAAAATTTTGAAATGACAATCATACATCCCCTCCTATCTGAAAGCTGTAATTATGAACATTAAATGTCCCAATTAAAAGAAATAAATTTGCATAAAAGATTAAAGACAACATGAGCTAAAATGTGCTCTATATACTATGTTTATGTTAGAGGTTAAAAACATAAAAGATAAAGATTTTAAATAATGGAGAGTGAGTAGGAATGGCCATACATTTAAGGAAAAAGGCTGGGGCCCTGTGAGCATTCCTTCTTCCATGGTAGCATGTCTATTGGCATCTTCCAGTTCAGATCATGTTTAAACGGCCATTGTGGGAGTTCAAATGTACAGCTTTTCCTGTAATTTCTAAGAGATGCAATCTCAAAGATGACTCCTACAGTCTTTCTGCCCAAATTTTCTCCCTGTTCTCTAAGTCCTAACATGCTAGACTAGTGTTGCAGATATATTAGCTGGGTCTGGACACTACACAATCACTTGTTTTCTGCATTTGGATCAGTTGTGGGGTTTTTTTTTGTAATGATCTCTGTAGGCACAATATGCAGAATCTGGCTGGGTAGAGTACTTAGGGGTAGCATGGAGGGTGCCTGTAGACCATGGGTAGGCAAGTTGGTTTTTTAAAAAATGACAAAAAGAGAAACATAGACAAGACCTCAGTTAGATATAGAAAAGGGAAAGCAATCTTAATTTCTAAAGTTAGTAATAAAAGGGGAGATTTTATAACTGATATCACATAAATACAAAGGATTAGAAACATTAAAAGTACAAGGAATCTCAATCATTCTCAGACCCTGAAAGACTCTCAAACTCACCAGGTAAGGCTAATGTTAGCTCAGCACCAATTCAATGGCCAAGTAGAATTTGTACCTGAAAAGCAAACATGATTCAATGCACAAAAATTAATAAATGTAATAATTCCACATTAAAAACACAAAGGACAAAAAGTACAAGATCATTTTCAATCAATATAGAAAATGCATTTGACAGATAACAAATATATACAATAAACTAATAAACAGAAAACTACCACAATACAACAAAAGCTGTTGTATGAAAAGCTTACAGCTAACATCATGCTCAACAGGGAAAGCCTTTTGTCTAAGATCATTGAGCATGGCTAGGATGCCTATGCTTTGATGGATATAGAACTGATGCGTATGACTGCTGCACCAGCAAAAAGAAGTGCAAAGACCAAATTGGGGATCAAAGACTCTAAACTGCCATTAACTTGATGCATCACTTAGCAGATTTTCAATACAACTAGGTAAGGAGCTTGGGATCATATTGATGCTGGAAAAATCCTTTCTTCTCAGCAGCAGATTGAAGAAGCCACTGACTTAAAAGACTCTAAGTAAGTCAATGGACATATGTACTAGAAGCAAAAGACTTGCTATGAATGGCTTGTTCTGGGAGACCAGAGCAAATGTCATAGGTCCATCCTCTGAGACGTGGTCTGCAGAATGCCTCTGGACAGAAAGGAGGAAAACTTTAAGCCAAAACTATTTCATGTTCCACTGGGTGGAAATCTTAGACTTGAGTAGACCACAGAGGGAAGCCATGCCCCTGCACCCAGACAAGAAACAGCACAGAACATGCCCTGTGCTCTGCACCCACATGAAGGACTATACAAGACTCTGCACCTGCAACACTGTGAGTGACTAGGAAACTTCTGCACCTGTGCCCAAGCTCCTGTCTGTGAAGAAACAGCCCACAACCCCACCCAGTTCTGTTTCTCATTCATACTTCCTCTGTTCAATATCTAATTTTGATGTAGATGACCTGTTTCACTTTTATTTATCTATCTGAGATAGGCTCTTCCAAAGAGTACAGGTTGGCCTGGAGAAGGAATTCTCCCTGCCTCTGAACCCCTCAAGCTGTAATCATTTGACATAGTCTCACTGCATTTCATAGCTTATTCTCTTTTTGTGCTACCTTTATCTGGAGGTGATTTCTCATTTTATTTTTATTCTTCTGCTCTTTTATTCACTTTATTCTTTCTATGTTATTTGATCCTCTAATCGTGATAGTGAAAATTTTGTTTTCATTATATTTTAATCTTAGTATCAGATAGTTTAGTATACAATGTATGAACCCTGTGTCTTTACTGAGCTAAAAATATTCCATTTGAAGGCCATGTGTGCAACAATTTCTTCCAGGATTGAAACATTCCGTCCTGCAGGGAAGCACCTTAAAGCAGAAAAGTGAACAACTCAAAATAGCTTCAGGAAGTCCCTGAAACTGACCACATTCACTAGGCCCTTCCCTGCCAGAGTAACCAATAAAAACTACTGTGAGTCACTCTCAGACAAGCCAAGTTGCTAAGAAGACTCAGCGAAAACAGCCAAGCTGCCTGGAAGAGGTTTAGACCAACTGAGTCACTTGAAAGCTGAGGCACTTTCCAATCTGTTGAGTTGTCTGCAGGCTATGCAGTGTGCCCAAATTCCCAGCTTTTGTGAACTGTTCCCCTATACTAGAGTGGGCCTTGACAGTTGTTTTTGAGTCATTTCTGTTCCTGTAAATTCCTTACCCATATGCCTGTATGTAATCCCAATAAAACTCATTGGTTCACTGAGTTGAACTTTGATGGTATCTGTACTTTGGTCTATCACGGGCTCCCTATCTAGGGACATGTCTATTACTATATTTTACAGATGGCTTAGCCAGTCCTTGGCTTGCTTCTTCCATTAGCATTCTATGTTTAAAGCAGTTCTAGAGATGTTTGATGCCCTAAACATGTGGGCTGAGGGAAGAAAGACACCTCAATGCAAGCCCCACCTGAATATTGAAAATAAAAAAAAGGAAGGAAGGAAGCCCCAAAATTGGCTTAATTCCAGATTCATAAGCCACAACACAGAAACATGATCCAGGTAAAAAAATGAAAAAATGTGTTTTCTTCCAAAATTACTAATTCAACAGTAATATATTCCAAAAAGGAAAATAATATAAAATCACAAGTGAAGAATCTAAATAATAAGTGCAGAGTTGAACAAATTTCCTGAATGAATGGTGAATACAAATAGGTGTGTGAAATATAGAAAACAATACAGAATATGTATCCAGTATATCCAATGAAGAAATAGAAATACTGAAAAAACCTTAAAATTCTGAAAATGAAATTCAACAAGTTGCTTCAAAAATATATCAGGAAACCACCAATAGATGGAATCGAGCAGAAAGTAGAACATGATAACATGAAGGCAAAGTAGATGAATTAGAACATTATATAATGGCAAAAGTAAAAGTCATAAAATATGAATAAAACATGCAAAGATTATGGGACACAATAAAAAGATTAAATTTACAAAGCATGGACATAGAAGAAGATAAAGGCATAGGAAATTTGTTCAATAAAATCATAGAATCTCTTGAATCTAGGAAAAGAGAGTGCTATTCAGATACAAGAGATATTCAGTTAGTTGTGTGTGTGTGTGTGTGTGTGTGTGCAAGAACACACATGTACAGGTACATGCGTGGAGGTCAAACCACAACTTTGGGGCACTGATTCTCACCTCCCACCTTGTTTCAAGGCAGGGTCTCTCTTGTATCTGACACAGCCTCCTGTCTTTGTCTTCCATCTCACCACAGCAGTGCTGGGATTACAGAAGTAAGATACCGTATCTAGTCTTGTTTTCTTTTTTAAAGTTCTAGGGATTCAAACACAGGTTGTCAAGCTTGCAAAGTAAGTGCTACTTTTACCAACTGAGCCATGTCTCTAGCACCATTTAGAAAAGCAAATATGCAAGGTCAAGAAAGAACGCCTCCCCATCATATTCTAGTTAAAACAAGAAGCATAAGGAACCAAAAAAAACTTGTTGAAATTTGCAGGAAAGAGGTACTATGAGAACAAATCAGCTAGAGTTTGATTTGCTCTCTGAATGAAACTCAAAACCACAGGATAGCATTGAATTTTGTATTTCAAGATCTGAATGTCAATATTCACCAACTGTTGTATCGAGTGTGGGTTCACACAGGTCCCTGAAAAGAAGACACAGGGGCATCCTAGGATGGGTTTTTAGCCTTTCGAGCTGTAAGGGAGTCAGGCTCTGAGAAAATGATCCACAGCTTTACAAAAAAAGATTTTTATTGTTATACAATTCACACCTTTAGCAAGTCAATTTCCATATACCAAAACCTCTTATTTAAACTCCCCCAAAAGGCAATGCCTATACAAATTCCAAAAAAATCACAGGACATCTCAGTTTGCTGAGTTCTGTAACCAGGTTTTGCATAGGCTTTGAACCCTTAGGAAATTCTCAGGTAAGATTAACATACTTCAAACAGAAGGTACTGGACACAAAAGATAACAGTCACAAAAATCAAACCAAAGATAGATGCTAATATTTCAGAATCAAACCAGTTACATAACTCTGCAAGGACTCTTACCACAACCAACCATGATTATTTTACCCAAAAATGTTGTATTTTTAGTTAAAGAAGAAAACCTTGGTTCAGTTGCCTCTGCAGATTGCACTATCATGATTTTAGCCCCCCACTCTCTTGCTCAAATAATTCCTGTTCCCTCTCTTTGACTGGACTCTCAGAACTCAGCCAGGTGCTTGGCTATGGATCTCTGCATCTGCTTCCATCAGTTACTGGATAAAGGTACTTTGGTGACAGAGTATTCACCAATCTGATTACCAGGGTAGGCCAATTCTGGCACCCTCTCCACTAGTGCTAGGAGTCTAAGCTGGGGTCATCCTTGTGGATTCCTGGGAGCTTCCCTAGCACCAGATTTCTCCTTAACCTCATAATGGCTCCCTCTGTCAAGATATCTGTTTCATTGCTCTCCTTCTCCATCCTATTCCAGCTCAGACATCTCACTCCTGTGTGTTCTCATCCCCTATCATCTCCTCTCTATTGTCCTCTTCACCCCAGTTTACTCAGGAGATCTTATCTATTTCTGCTTTCTATGGTGATCCATGCTTCCCTTTTAGGGTTCTTCTTGTTAGCTAGCTTTTCTGAATCTGTGATCTATAGCCTGGTTACCCTTTGCTTTACTTCTAGTATCAACTTATAAGTAAATACATACCATGTATGTCTTTCTGAGTCTGGGTTACTTCACTCAGGATGATATTTTCTAGTTCCATTAATTTGCCTGCAAATTACATGATGTCATCGTTTTGTTTATTGTTGAGTAATAAATACTCCATTGAATATATGTACCACGTTTTCTTTATCCATTCTTAGATTGAGGAGCATCTAGATTGTTTCCAGATTCTAGCTGTTATGAATTCCAAATGATTTAATTTTAAAATGGGGTACAAATCTAAACATAGAAATTTCAACCAAATAATTTAAATGGAAAAAATGTACGCAAAGGACTCTTCAACATCCTTAGTCACCAGGTAAATTCAAACAATCTTACACTTGTCAGAATGGCTAAGATCAAAAACACTGATGGCAGCCTATGCTGGAGAGGATATGGAGTAAGGGAACACTCCTCCACTGCTGATGACACTACAAACTTGTATAATCACTTTGAAAATCAGTAAGGCAGTTTCTCAGAAAAATAAGAATCTATCTACCTCAAGACCAGCTATTCCACACTTGGGAATATACTCAATGGGTTCTCAACCATACCATATTGTTTAACTATGTACATAATAGACAGAACCTAGAAACAATCTAGATCCCCCTCAACTGAAGGATGGAAAAGGAAAATGTGGTACATTTACGCAATGGAGTACTGCTCAGTAATGAAAAACAATGACATCATGAAATTTCCAGGCAAATGAACTAGAAAATATCTACCATCCAAAGTGAGGTAACTGAGACTTAGAAAGACAAACATGGTATATGCTCACTCATAAGTGGATATTAGAGGTAAAGGACAGGACAACCATCCTACAATCCACAGACCCAGAGAGGCTAGATAACAGAGGGCCCTAAGAGGGATGCATGGATTTCTATGGTAAGGGGGAATAGAAGAGATCTCCTGAGTAAACTTGGGGCAGGGGTGTGCAGATAAGGGAATGGGAACTTGAGGAAGCGGGTAGGGATGGCTGGATGCAGGTGGCAGGTTGGGGGTGGGATGGAGGAGAGAATAACATAAGAGAGGAGGGGCATTTTTGGATTAGAGAGAAATGTGGTACCAGGGAAACTCCCAGGGATCCACAAAGATGACCCCTAAGACTCCTAGAAATATTGAAAAGAATGAGTGAACTTGCCATGTACTGCAATCAGATTGGTGACTACCCTAATTGTCATCAGAGAGCCCTTATCTAGTAACTGATGGAAGTGGATGTAGAAATCCATAGCCAAGCACTGGGCTGAACTCCGGGAGTCCTCCTGAAGAAAGGGAGAAGGGATTGTATAAGCCAAGAAGGTCCAGGTCATGACTGGGAAACCACAGAGCTGAGCTTATAGGAGGATGTTGACTCTGGACCAACAGTTAAGGAGCCTGCATGGGATCAACCTAGGCCCTCTGCATGTGTGCGACAGTTCTGCAGCTTGGTTTGTTTATAAGAAGACTTTTAGCAGTGAGGTCAGGACCTATGCCTGGTGCTGAGCTGGCTTTTAAGAACCTATTCCCCATGTTGTATTACCTTGCCCTGCCTTGATGGGGAGGAGATTGGTACTACCTCAATTTGATGTACCATGCTTTGTTCAAGCCAATGGAAGGCCTATCCCTTTCTGAGACAGGAGTGGGATTCAATGAGGGCAGGGGTAGAAGGGACTGGGAGGGGTAAAACAGGAAGAGAGAAGGAAGGGGAAACTGGCCAGTATATAAGATAAATGAAAATGTTAATTAAATATTTTTTTAAAAAACAGTACTTGCTGCTCTTCCGGAGGGCTTAGGTTTGATTCCTAATACCCACATGGCAGTTCAAAACAGTCCAACCACAGTCCCAGTAGATCAGATGTCCTCTTCTGGCCTCCACAGGCACCAGGCACATAAGTGATACACAGACATGCAGGCAAAAAGATATATATATGATACATATATATATATATAGTAATAAAGCTTGCTATGCACTGGCATAGACATATCAATGAGTGAAATAAAAGAAAAGCCCTCAGAATTAAACTCACACAGCCAAAGGCACATACCATATACACACTGGAGAAAAAAAATAACCTAGTCTGAATATGGTTGGGAATATGGTCTATGTGTAGAATAATTAAACTAGATCCTTATTTTCCACTAAACAAAGATTAATTTAAAGTGGGTCAAAGTCCTTTAATGTAAGATCTGAAATTAGTACAAGAAAGCATGGGACAATACTTAAGATATCGGAATAGACAGAGAGTTTTAAAAAAAAAATGACTTAGGAAACAATCCCATGAATTGACCAACCAGGTTGTGTTAAGTTAAATGGCTTCTGCACAGCAAAAGAAACAATTTAATGAAGTGTCACATTGCAGAACAGGGTAAAATCATTAGGTATATACCTGATATAGAATATTATCTGTAACATATGAAGAACTTCCCAAACGAAGTAATAAAAATAAACAAGACAATCTCAAAACAGGCCAATTAAATAAACAGAGAGTTCTCAAAAGATGAAATACAAATGGCCAATTAAACAAATGTAAAAATGTTCAACATTCTTATCCATCAGCCAAATGCAAGTCAAAGCTACACTAAGATTCCATCTTACCCCAGCCAGAATGGTTAGCATTAAAAACAAGCAACAATAAATACGACTGATGAGCAGGAGCAAAGGAACCCTTGCACACTGCTGGTGGGAATTTAAACTGGTGCAAATTGTTATAAAATAATCAAGACGGTTTTTCATGAATCTACAAATAGAATCCAACACAACACAGTTATGCCAGCAGTATAGGGGGGAAAAAACAACAGATTAAAAACTGAGTGCATTTTTTACACAATGAACAATATAAAAAATAAATTATGCTAAGAGTTCCATTTATAATAATATCAAAAAGATGCCTTTATCTGTTAGCCATCTTTTAGCAGATGGATAAAAGTGGAGCAATTGGAGGAGGAGATTAGAGATGTCAGAGCTCCTAAGAGATGAGAACCTTTAGCATGGCTTCTTTAGTTTGCATTTATATTATCTCTGTTTAGACTATAGTTGACTGTATAGACTACAAAATTATGCAAAATATCCATGTGATTCACAATTACATCTTTCCAGTTTGATTTTATTTGGCAATTTGGCTAAATCTCATTACAAAGGATATCATTATGTACACTAATAAGCTCAACATGTAGACCAACATTTTTTAAATGACATAGCACTGTGATGCTGGGAAGCCAGAGTGAACATCACATGGCAATGTGTAGTTAGGCTTCTGGATATAATGTAGAGAGCACCAACCAGGTATGAAACTGAGGCAGAAGGAAATGAGGAGGCAAAATGAATGCTTTTATTGTCCTTACAAACAAGGCTGAAGTCCTCCTTCATCCTGGCTCTTCCTCAATCCAAATGCTGAAAGGAATCGATGCAATTAGACTGGCTCCTTCTATCCCCTTTCCATCCATTTCTGAGAAAGAGATTAATATTCTAAGATGTGAGATTGACATAGTATTTTATCATAATATTATATACTTGCTCATACTAGAGTGACATATTTTTAGCTATTATTTTCTAGTGTGGATATATTATAATTCTTAATGTGATTTCCCTCTTTAAAGACATAATCTAATATTTGTCTTTAGTTTTTTCAGTCATAAAAATAATCTTGCAAATAAGTCTCCTATAGTTATATTCAAGTGGTTTTCTAGAGGTAATATAAAATGAAATTAGTGGTTTACAGGGTATGCATATTTAAATTTTCATAGATGATAATTATATCTTTTTCTATGTATCCCAGAATAGCCTAGAACTCATTATGTCCTTTATCTGGTCTGAATTCACTGTTTTCCTGTCTCTGCCTCCCAAGTGCTGGAACTACAGGTCCTGCCTGGACTGTCGTACTTGGCCACTGACAGTGTCTTCTAAGGATCTGTTACAATTCATACAGCTTATGATTCCACTTTATAATAAGTTTTTAGAGTAACTCTGGTTATCATAGAATAAAAAGAGAATATAATTGGTAGTCAGAGACCCCATTTGGATTGCTAAACCTTGAAAGCTTGAAAGATCCTAATGGTTTGAAAGCTCAATGTCTTAGTTATATTTGCCTCATATATTTATCAGAAAACATCATTAAAACATGTATAAATTCTGGTCACATAAGGTCACAAGAAATGTTTATTCCTGTCTTGTATTTTAGTGTGACTTACACAACCTTGTGGATATACCATTTATCACTAGGTCTGTGCCAACAGGTGTTTTTACAGACAATGTAGTAGTAAGATATGCAAAATACACAGTCGTAGTCTCAGCTCCAAATATTTTTAGTCTAGTAAGAAACATAATGTTTGAATGTTTTCTTCTGTTGCTAAAACTGAATTCCTGAAACTGGGTAGTCTATAAAAGAAAGAAGTTTGTTGAGCTCAAAGTTCTGGAGATTTGAAGTCCAAGACAGAGTAGGTGGACCGAGTAGGACCTCATCATGCATCACAGCATGGCAGAAAGGCAAAAGGCAAAGAAATATGTGAACAATAAAGTACAAGGGGAACATTTCCTTTGTGAATCTTTCAGAATTGACAGAGAGCTAAGGATATTTCCAGACCAGCAATTACTAAGCAGTTCATGATCATCAGACTAGCAATACAGAAGGTACTTAAGAGAATCACACACATTGCAGCTGGGGCGGGGGAAGGAGCGAGAAGACTGTCGCACTCCCAAGGGCATAGGATGGGTAGATCTCATGAGAGGCAGGGTTAGACAAAGAGGACTAAGAAGGACTCTGTCACACCCAGCACAGTAACCTATCAGACCCCTGATAATAACAGAGAGGAAAGTAAAGAACCAACCAGAAAACAATCAAAATTATAAGAATTAATAAATATGTCTATATAATAACCTTAAATGTAAGTGGCTCAAATTCACCAATAAAAACACATAGATAGACTAGAGAGATTTAAAATAACAGACTCAACCTTATGTAACCTCTAAGAAACATACTGGAGTGGTAAAGACAACCATGGACTGAGAGGCAAAGGATGCCAAAGCAATCTACCCAAAAAACAAACACTTCAAACAAGCTGTCATGGGTATTCTGATATTTGATTAAAAAAATAACCTTTAAACCAAAATTATTTTAAGCAATAAAAAAGGCTATGATATATTAATAAAAGTAAAAAATACATCAAGAAGATATGACAATGGTAAGTGTGTGCACACCATGCATTTGAGCTTCTACTTTCATAAAACAAAATCTGGTGAACAGATCAAATATGTCCTGATAAAATAATGGTAGGTGATTTTAATATTCCTGTCTCATCTCTAGGTAGGTTATAAAAACCAAAATAAATGTCAGAGTAACTTACACCATAGATCAAATGGAAGTAATGGATATCTGCAGAATATTCCAACTAACAGAAACAGAACATATATTTTTGTTTAACAACCTATGAAATCTTTTCTAAAAATAGACCATATTAGTCCATATTTGTTATTTAGTTCACAAGTGAAGTATTGCAAATAGAAAAGAATTAAAATAGTCTCTGGTAACATCAGGTCATACTACAATAAACCTAGACATCAGTAGCCCATAATAGCTATAGAAACCACACAAGTACAATAAGACTGGACAATGTTTTTTTGTTAAATGATCAGTGTGTCATTGAAAAATCAAGAAGTAATTTAAGATAGTCCTATAGTCAGATTAAAATTAAAGTATAAGATACCAAAGCTTTTGGGATATAGCTGTAACAGTTCTAAGAAGAAAGTTTATAGTTATAATTAGTTATAAAAAATTGATCTAAAATCAAGAGCCCAGCAGTGCACATCAAGGTCCTAAGGAAACCAGAGTAATCCACACTGAGAAGCAATAATGACAACTGATAAATATGAGGGCAAAAATGAAATGGAGACAGAAAGAATAGTATACAGGCAAAGAGGTGGCCCTTTGCCTTTATTTCAAAAATAAATATGAGTGACAAGCCCTTAGGCCAACTACCCAAAAGAAAGAGAAAGAGAATCCAAATCAATAAAACTAGAGATAAAAAGGAAGGTTACTGCAGATCAAGAGGAAATGCAGACAGTCATTAGGGAAAACTGAAAACTTAGATTTCTCCAAAGCCAGAAACTCCAGAGGAAATCAGTAAATTCCTTAGATGCATATGTCCTACTAAAATTAAACCAGAAGGTATAAACAACCTCAACAATAGCTATAGAAATTCTGAGATTAAAACAATAATAAAAAGCAAAGTCCATATGTCTAGATGGATTAACTACCAAATTCAACCAATCCTTTCAAGAATAGGTAACACCAATGCTTCTAACACTTCTCTATAAAATTGAAATAAATGAGATACTACCAAAGCCACTGTACAATGCCAGTATTACCCTAGCACCAAAATCAAATATGAATGCAACAAAGAAAGAAATTTTTTAAAAAGTTATATACCAATTTCCCTGATGAATATAGAGGCAGTCATGCCCATAAAATTCTTATAAATCAAAGTTGAAATAGATACATTATGACCAAGAAGGCTACATTCCATGAATGTGACAGCGGTTCAACATTCACAAATCAATAAATGTAATATAACACTTGAACACTAGGACAGAAGTTAGATGATCATTTTCATTAGTACAAAAATACCTTTAGTAAAATCTAACATTTATTCACCATAAAAGTCATGAAGAGGCTGAGGATAGAGGGAGTATACCTCACATTTAAAAACAAAAAAAAAAACAACCAAACAAACAAACAAACAAAAAACCCTTCAGCCAACATTGCCCTAAATGGGGAAAAATGTGAAATGTTACCTCTAAGATCAGGAACAAAACAAGGGTTTCCGCTCTCACCACTTCTGTTCAATTTAGTGCCTGAAGTCTTAACTCAAGCAATAATACAAGAAAATAAAAGGAGACAAGTTTCCCTATAGACATCACCAAAAACCTCTTAGAGCTAACATATACTTTCAGAAAAGAATCAAGACATAAAATTAACACACAGAAATAAGTAGCCTTCATACATACTCAAGACAAACATTCTAAAAAAGAAATCAAGAAAACAATTTTGTTTACAATAGACTCACATAAATGCCCATGTATAAATCTAATCAGGGAAATGGAAACGAAAACTCTGAAGGAAAAATTGAGGAAGAAACCAGAAGATAAAAAGACTGCCACACTCCTGAATCAAGAGAATCAGCAGTGTGAAAATGGGCATCCTACCAAAAGTGACCCACAAATTCAACAAACCCCAAATGTATATCCATGAATGATTTTAAATTTCAGTTCCACACCTGAGAAAAAACATAGTATGCTCATTTTTCTAAGCCTGGCTTAGTTTGCTTAACAGAATGATTTCCAATTACACCCATGTCTTTACAGGTACATAGAATTCTGCTGCGCATACACATCACATTATCCTTACCCTTTATTCTGTTGATGGACAGACAAGCTGCTTCCATCTCTTGTTATTGTGAACAGCCCTAGACCTAGACATGCAAATATGCATGTTGACTTAGAAGCTTTTGGTTTATACTAGGGTGATACAGTTGGATCATGTGATAGCTTGATTTCTATTTTATTTTGAGGACCCTTCTTACTGAGGTTCCTACAGTGGCCACAAAGTTATATTCCCATCAGCAGTGGAAAGGGTCCCTTGTTCCACACATTCTTACTGGCATTTGTTGTCAGTTGATTTTCTGATGATAGCCTTCTGAATGGGATGAGATGAAATCCTGAAGCAGTTTTAATTTGCACCTGATGATGAAAGACACTGGGCAGTTTATCAAGTGTGTTTTTGTCATTTACATTTCTTCCTTTAAGAACTGGGTGGGAGGAGGAATTAATAAAACTAGAAACGTGATCACAAGGGGCAGGGAGAAACAATAGAGTGATGGGGTACATGTAATTGTGGATATATATTACATATTTAATAAAGCCTGAATATCGGGGAGAGAGCACACAGTCAAATCTTAGGCAGACAGCTCAGGAAATTCTTAAACCTTGAATACAAGCTGAGTCAGTCACACACACCTTTGATCCCAGCACAGGGAAAGCAGACTGGTGACCTACATCCTTTATCCCATAACTCCAGAGACAGAACATCTTCTGTTTCTGTGAGTTCAAGGCTACATGCCTTTAATCCTAATCTGGATGGAACTGGGTATATAAGGGTTTAGAAACCAGGCAGACATAGAAGCGACTGGCAGAAGTGACCCAGAGCGAGGCTGAGGAAGTTGCAAGACAGCTGGGTAAGAATTGACTGTGGTGCTTCCTCCAGCCTTTCCCCGATATTTGGCTCTGAGTCTCATACATAATAATACTACATGCAATAGGAAAGCAGAAAGGAGGGCAAAACGGGTGAGAAAAGAGATGCTTGAAGAAGGGAACACATGAGAACAAAGTAGTTACATGTGGATGTGAGGATGCCATGATGAAACCATTCCTTTGTCTGCAAATTAAAACAAAAAAACAAGGACTAGCTCAGGCCCAAAAGAACCATGTGGGCAATAGCAACATCACATCTAGGGCCTACTTTGCTCAACCTGGGTTTCAAAGGATGAGACTGAGTTTACCTGGCAGGGAAAAGGAGTGGGTGAACGAGAGGGAAGGGTGTGCTGTGTTTCGATACTCACAGTTATATCCATTTCCCTTTAAGATGCCAGGCAGGGCGGTTTCCCAGCCTCAGGTTTTGCTGGCCTCTGTATTCAATGTTTTGAGTATTGGGCCCATCGCAGAAGCCAAGAACGACCATTGTCTACTATACAGTATAAACCAGAGTACCATAAACGAACCATGTATACAAGTCTACCCACCAAAAAGGTTTAGCTCCTACTTCTTTTCCTGTATTACATTTTTTGAGGGAAGAGGTGTTATGCAAATTACAATAACAATGTCTAGTAGAGAGTGAATCCTATCTTTCACTCTTGCTCATAGGAGATTTTCCTCTCTGGAGTCATATCATTTGATATAGTTTACAAGAGTTGTGTTTAGGTGCTGGATAGGTGGTTGTTATTAACTATAATAAATGATAGTTCTTCTATCCAATAGAGTAAATGATCTTATGAGCAGAAAGTAACCACTTCTTATGTTCATTTAAAAATCCTGCCAGAGAAAAATCTCACTTGGGTCTGGTGGCTAGAAATGCTAACTACTTAGGAAACCAAGGCAGAAAGATTTCAAATTTTAAAACCTGCCTAGATTCCAGAGTGAGTTCCAGGCCATGTTGGGCAACTTAGTGAGACTCTATCTCAAAATAAAGAGAAGTAGTGAATACAGCTCAGTAGTAACGCTCACTGCCATATCACAGGTGAGGCACTAGTTCAATCCCAGCACTAAAAGAAATGAAAATTCCAGGGCATGAGGCAGTTTATCATAAGAAGTGGCCATTCCCAAATATAGTTCTTATGTCCTTTGTGTTCGTTTATAAATCAAAGGCATCTGCAGCTGCTGCTGCTGGAACTGGCATGTTTATATACAGGCAGAGGGAGAAAGTGAGACAGTTGAACCAATACAAAGAATACCAGAAGACAAAGGAGGGCTTCAATAACAACCAACACCAGCTAGATTTTAAAAGCACTGCAGTCCAGTTGGTGCTAAGCATGATTCAAGCTGTATACGGAAAAAAAAAAAAAAAGCGGAATTATACAGAAGGGATAAACAAAATCAATACTGTTTTACATAATTCTCATTCTCATGCAAAGAGCTATTGAAAAGCTCATGAAATTAGGCAATGGTAGAAGTACCACAGCGTTCAGATGTCAGAAGGCATGATGCTTTTCTAGATAAGCACTATGACAGCTGGAATTAAGAAGATGTTATAGACTATATTCTACCATCCAAAGCACCAGGAGCGTGGCTCAGACTCCCATAAAGATGGGTAATATCTGAGGATGGACTGACTAGTTGCTGGAGTGACTTTGAAAAGAGCAGTGAGATTAGCAGTGATTCTCAGACTGGAGTTACAGACGATTGTTAGCTGCCTTAGGTAGGTGCTGGGAATTGAACTTGGAGCCTCTGCAAAAACCGAATGCACTTTTGACCACTGAACCATCTCTCCAGCCTCCATCATGACATGGGCACCTGTTTACTAGTTATGAATAACTTATCAAAACTTAGCTCTTATTTTAATCTGATTATAATCTCTTTATTATAACCTTATTTTCATTTATGCTTTGCCTTGGGACTTTTTACCTTTCTTTTATTCTATTATCTTACCTTTCTATCTCTATGGCTGGCTGAAAGCTGCCTAGCTTCTGGCCCCAGGTGTGTCCCCCTCTCTCTTCCTCATTTTCTTCTTCTTCTCTTCTATTCATTCTCTCTGCCCACTAGTCCTGCCTATCTCTTTATTGCCTAGCTATTGGCTGTTTAGCTTTTTATTTAGACCAATCATGGCAAATAGGCAAAAAATGCACCGCATCTTTATATAATTAAACAAACGCAGCATAAACAAAGGTAAAACATCTTTACATTGTTAAGACAGTAGCAGAAACAGTTGTAATACACCTTTACATAATTAAAGCAATACTCAGCAACGTAAATAATTGTAACACATCTTTGTCTAGTTAGACAAATATTCCACAACACCCCAGAATGTGATTTTTAAAAAATATACCTCTCTTAAAAATTCTAATGTTTTGCAAAGTTTGAGAAACAATGATGGGCACCTGTAGGTACTAGAATTGGAAAAGGAGGATGTGATGAAGATGCTGTCAATTAGAGCTGCCTCATGGCTCAGCTGGGAGCTCCAGTCAGAAGGTGAGCTGTGTGAGCTGTGCTTGCAAGACCATAAATCATAGTGTGCAAGTCTGTGGAGGAACCAGCCACTCTCTCCATCCCCTTCCATGGGGAGCATGTAAAGTGTTCTTCAAGCCCTGAATGCTGTCTCCTGCTCTTCTATCATGGCAGTATAGCTCTAAACCGTCTGAGTCTACCAACCTCCCAGAGAAGAATCTAACAGATCATGCTGTTCTTCAGACACATGACAGACCAGTCTGTGAATAAGTGAAATGGCCAGCCCAGGTCACCATGATAAGGGGGACCTGTGGCCCTGGCCATTGAGGAAGCAGAGCTCTGAATATGCTGTGTCCCACAGGATGTAGAATTCAGAAGACTACAGCTGGCATCTTAAACACTGTACTTGGTGGAAGTCAACAAACACTATTAGCAAGGTGACCAAAGGATTAACTACCTAAAATAAGAACCCTTCTGAGAATAAGAAGGGTACAGTCATAATGACACAGAGACAATAGGTAGACACAGGAACACTGCAGACCACATGGACATAGGGCCGCCTGGCTTAGACGGTCACTTAACATAAGAGAAGAGAAAGAGGCTGAGATAAAATTTCAAAACCTGATATCTTGGTTTGTTTTTATTGCTGCGATAAACACTATGACCAAAAGCAACTTGAGGAGGGAATGGTTTGTCTCACTGTAGTCCATTATAGGGGAAGTAAGTATTGTAGAGTATTATTTTAAGGTGTGTTACTTTTGTTTATGTTGCATTTGCTTAACTCTGTGAAGCTGTGTTACTTTGTCTAAAACACCTGATAGTCTAATAAAGAACTGAACAGTCAATAGCAAGGCAGGAGAAAGGATGGGGGGGTGCTGGCAGGCAGAGAGAATATATAGAAGGAGAAATCCAGGGTTGGGGAGGTTTAGGAGCCAGAGAAGGAGGTGGGCTACAGGGGCCAGCCATCCAGGTACACAACCAGTAGGAAAGAAAGATATACAGAAATAGAAAAAAGGTAAAAGCCCAGAGACAAAAGATAGAGAAGATAATTGAAGTTAAGGAAAGCTGGCAAGAAACAAGTCAAGCTAAGGCCAAGTATTGATAAGAATAAACCTCTGGGTGTGATTTATCTGGGAGCAAAATCAAACAACAATTAAGTGCAGAAACTCAAGCAGAGCAGGAATCTGTAAACAAGACCTGGAGCAGAGACCCCAGAGGAAGGTGGCTCACTGGCTTGCTCCTCATGGCTTTCTCAGCCAGCTCCCTTATTCATTCCAGGACCACAGAGTAGGCTCACCCAACCCCCTCATCCATAATTAAGAAAGGAAATCCCCTAAAAATTACCTGTGGGGCATCTATTGGAGACATTTTCTCAACTGAGGTTCCTCTTCCTAGATAACTGTGGCTTGTTTCAAACTGACAAAAGAAAGAAACAAACAAAAACCCATCACCTAACCAGGAGAATGGATCCTAAGGAGGGTCACTATGTATTACAGATAGGATCATAAAATCATAGTGAAGGAAGGATTACACAGAAGCATGCTCAGGTAACTTGGAAGTTCTTAAAGATGACTGCCGTTCATCCAGGCAGAAAGACAAATTACTGACCTAACATAGGTGTCTTAGTTTCCTGGACTTGTTGCCTAAAATACTACAGACTAGATGTTGACAATCAAAGTATCTCCGAGGTCACCCTAGGGTCAAGGAGAGAGCACTCCCCTCCCCACTAAAGTTTTGGCAACTGCAGACACTCCTTGGCTTTTGGCTGCGTGACTCCCACACCTACCCCATCTCTGCATGTGTCTCTTCCCAAGTTCACATTTGTGGAATTTTGGGATCCCAATCCTTTGTGGAGATACTACAGAAGCTGATGTAGTAGCTATGTACTCAAAATGTGCTTCATTTAGAAATGAATCCCAAAGAAGAAGAAATACACACAAATCCTTACAGGATTTGACTGTACAAGACTTTGTGGTGAATTGCAGGTCTGAAATTGACCTTAACAATGCAGCAAATGTTCCCTGAACAGTCAAGGTACAAGAAGCCCTACACTAAGCTGTTCCCTGTTTAATGGTGTTTCATGTAGCGTCCCGCAAATGTAGTCTACAACATCATTGTTCTCAGACTGGAAGAAAGGAGACTCTCTGTGTCCAAATTGGCTACAGGGAACAGGATATGACAACAATCTTAAATGAATTGAGACTCATCCTTGTAGCTGAGATGGGACCAATCCAATCTAGATCGCATGCCGGATACTCAGGATACCGTTAAGAGGAAATTTGGTAAGAATGCTAAACACGCAGCCAGCATAGCAGAGCCACCGCAGGTATCATAAAAAATAAAGCTGAGAAGCAGCTGAAAGAAATGTTCATGTGTGCTATGCGCTGTACACTAAATAGGTTTGCAACCACTCAGAGAGATACTCTCCTTAGTTTCATTTTGCAGAACAGAAAACAGGTGAGAGATGGCACATAGATTAACTAAAGACATGTCTTAGGTAGGGTTACAATTGTTATGATAAAACATCATGATGAAAATTACCTTAGGAAGGAAAGGGTTTATTTGGCTTATGCTACCATAGCCCCGTTCATCACTGAAGGAAGCCAGGACAGGAACTCATACATGATAGGAACCTGGAGGCAGGAGCTGATACAGAAACCATGAAGGGGTGCTGCTTACTGGCTTACTCCCCATGACTTGTTCAACCTGCTTTGTGGTAGTACTCAGGACCACCAGCCTAGGGGTGAACCCACCCACAATGGGCTGGGCTCCCTCCATTCAATCACTAATTAAGAAAATGCCCTACAGGCTTTCCTACAACCAAATCTTACTGAGATATTTTCACAACTAATGCTCCCTCCTTCCGGATGACTATAGCTTGTGTCAAGATGACATAAAGCTAGCCAATACATCTATTAAGTGGAACTATGGGACTTGATGTCATTTAGCATGCAGTCTTATTATGTAACTGAAGCTATCTTTGAACCCAGCCTCCCAAGTGCTTTGATGACTGGCATGGACTGTCTTATCCAGCTTAATTCAACTATGTCTCTCTGTCTCTCTATCCCTCTCTCTCTGTCTCTGTCTCTCTCTCTCTACCTCTCTGAATGTGTGTGTGTGCGTGTGTGTGTGTGTATATATATATATATATATATATATATATATATATATATATATATACAAGGTGAGTGCAGAGGAATAAGGGGAATAGCATAGTTAGTTCATAGTAAAAATGAATAGCTCAGTATGACTAGAGCAAAGACAGTGAGCAGCTAAACACAAAGCTGCAGAGACCGACTATTATGACAAGGTCAAAAAGAACAAACACAGCTGGGTGAGGGCATGTGCTGGGACTGTAAAGGAATCCACGGTGAGCCCCAGGTTCTTGACTTGAGTGACTCAGCCCATGATCTACCATTAGCTGAAACTGTGATAACAACCTGCATTCATCAAAGACTTCTTTCACAACAAGAGCTTCACAATGATTTGCTTATTTCAGTTTTGCAGTGACCTGATCATGCTACATAGTAAACAGCCACAAAATCCCAAAAGCACTTAACAAAACTCTTTTATTTAGCCAACATTGGGAGGAGTTGAGGAGGTGGGGGTTAATGGAGGCACAGCTCTGCACCACATGTCTACTATCTTCCTTTTTGGACTACTTGGTAAGGGAGGGATCTTCCTACCAGATAACATTTAGTGCAAAGGTATATCTGATCTAAGGAAAATATATTAGGTCTAGGGCACAGCAGTCAACAAACAGAAATTTTTTAAGTCAGATAAGGCAAGAAGAGAAGAAATTCTGACATTGGTAGTGATGAAATAAATCAATACGAAGCCTTTAGAGAGCAACTTGGCAATATTTAGTAAAGTTTCAAAAGTCTGTGCCCTATGAATCACCCGTTCTACTCAATTTTGGAATGAGCAGACTACTATAAACGGCAACTCCATATAAGATAAGAATGTTATTATGAGTCATTGAAGAAATAACAGGTCCTCAGCAAACAGCACTAAAGATAATAACATTAGATTCTGACCATGTACTAGCATAAAGCATAGATTACAGGTAGATCAATTAGATTTTAGAGAGATTGGGTCTAACATTTTTATAAAAATCTCTTATGACCTTGGAAAGGGGTCTCTTACAAAGACCATAAATCATGAAATATTTGCATATTAAAGTTTAAGGCACTGCTCAACAAACAAAAACAAAAACATCACAGATCAAACTACCTTCAACTGGCAGCAGTGTGTATCCAGAACATATCTAGAACTCTTAGAAACCTATAAAAATTGTAACCAACAAAGTCAGGTGAAACAGATAGATGATACTGAGAAGCAAATCAAAAAAATGAAAACACTTTGTCATATGGGTGTAAAAATTTTTTCAAGCCCAGAAAGATGGCTCAATGGATAAAGGCACCTGCCACCAACCCTGAGTGCCTGAGTTCAATCCTTGGGACCCACACAGAAGGAGAGAACCAAGTGTACTGATCTTTTGACTTCCATGTGAGTACTGTGGCCTGAGCATGCATACACAAACACAAAACATAAAATGCTAAGTTATCAACTTTACTGATGATCCAGGAGAAACAAATTAAACTATGAAATGTTAATTCACCATGGCCAGTTCGGCAACAATCAAAGTCTGATATTATCAAGTTGGCAAGGAATTAAAACTCTTGATAGAAGACGTTCTTAAAGGCTTGAGAGGTCAAGAGCCATGCAAACTACAGACAGAAACCATGTCCCAATGCTAAATCCCCAGGGAGTAAACCCAGCACAGTTTAGCAACCTCTGAGGTGAGTGGCATCAGAGGGACAATAAGTTTTTATTAGCCAAGAAAGAAACAAAACTTTAGAGAATTGAACAGAATGAGAAAGTACAAAATCTGTTCTAGAGGGCTCTGTTCCAGGTGTGTGGTGAGTACAGCTGCAGAGGGGCAGAACCATGGCTTAAAACGAAGAATTTCAAGAGATACACAGTGTCCTTTCAGTATCTAGATGTAGATGTATCTAGACAGCAAAGAGAGAGAAGAGAAAGAAGAGAGAGAAGAGCGAGACAGAGACAGAGGGGAGGGAGGGAGGGATGGAGGGAGGGATGGAGGGAGGGATTCTGTAGCAGAGAAGTGGGGAAGGAAACAGGGCACTCAGAGACTCAAAAATACAATTAACCCTGGACCTCTCACTGAGCAGAATCACCGTCTGACAGGCAAGATTCTCTAAGATTTCAAAATATACCGGTACTAAGGGTACTACTCTCTACCCATCATTCAACCGAAGCAGTTCTGAGGAGCCAGTCTTTAAAGGCCTGAGCTGAGTGAGTCATTGACTAGGTGGCATTACTAAGCCAGAGGCAAAAGTCCCTCTTTCCAAGGCCCCTGGAAGCCCTGGGTATGTGTGTCACTGTTCTGTTGCTGTTAAGAGATACCATGACCATAGCAACTCTTAGAAAATAAAACATTTAACTGGGGCCTTGCTTACAGTTTTAGAGGGTTGGGCCATAATCAGCATGGCAGCATTCAGGCAGACATTTTGCTAGAACAGTAACTGAGCTATATCCTGACCTGCAGGTAGAGAGAGTCACTGGACCTAGAATGGGCATGTGAAACTTCAAAGCCTACCCTCAGTGACACATCTCCTCCAACAAGGCAACAACTCCTAATCCTTCCCAAACAATTCCACTGATGGGGGACCAAGCACTCCAACATATGAGCTTATAGCAACTATTCTAACCACCATATTGTGTCTTGTGGTGGTTGGATGGCTGTACTCTAAGGACTGATTTATTTAACTCCTCTCTCTCTCTCTCCCTCTGTAGCTAGAGGTTCAGTCTTTGAATCAGAAATGCATTGTTTCATGTGTTAGAATCTAGTATGAGACAAAGATCGGAGTGAACATTTATTTGAGAGACAGGCAGTGTCATGAACTTTAAGATGTCAATGGGAAGCTTGCCTACTGAGTCCTTGGGGACAGAAAGACCACCAGAGAAAGAATTAATGCCAATTCTCCTCAAGCTGTTCCACAAATTGAAGAGTGAATAAATGCTACCAAATGCAGTTGGTATTGCCACTATTACCATGGAAACAAAACTGAGGACATGGCAAAATGAAAGAATAGGCTGTATTAGTTACTTTTCTGCTGCTGTAATAAAAAACACCACGACTAAAACAACTTACAGGGGGAAAGAGAGTTCATTTGGGCTTATGGTTCCAAAAGAGATGAGAGACCATTATTATGAGGAGACTTGGCAGCCGGAGCAGGAAGCTGACAGCTTATATTTTCAAATTCAAACACAAATCAGACAGAGAATTACAAGTGGCACAAAGCATTTAATCTCAAAGTTCACCTCTTGTGACACACTCCCTCCAACAAGGCCAGACATCCTAGCCTCCCCACCAACTGGGAACCATGTGTTCCAATGTCTGAGCCCATGGAATGAGGCAAGCTCATTAAAACCACTATATAGCTAGCTGGTTTTAAGGAGTATGGATGCTAAAATTCTCACCAAGATATCTGAAAATCAAATTAAATAACACATTGAGATCACTTGCCGCAAAAAAGAGAAGGTTTCATTCCAGGCATGAAAATATGTTTCAATATTTGAAGAAGAATAAGAATTGCACAGCATATAAACAGATTCAAGGACAGAAATCACATGATCATCTCAATGGATGCAGGAAAAATACCTTGGATGAAGTCTGACATCCTTCATAATAAAAGCATTGAAGGAATTACAGAGAAAGAGGCTGGAGAGATGGCTCAGAGGTTAGGAGCACTGGCTGCTCTTCCAGAGGATCAGGGTTCAATTCTGTGAGCACCTGCATGGCAGCTCACAACTGTCTATAACTCTAGTTCCAGGAGATCTAGCACCTTCACACAGACATAGGGGTAAGCAAAACAGCAATACACATAAAATAAAAATAAATAGATGTTTCAAAATAAAAAATTACATAGAAGGGGGCTGGAGAGATGGCTCAGCGGTTAAGAGCACCCTCTGCTCTTCCAGAAGACCCGGATTTGATTCCCAGCACCCACATGGCAGCTCACAACTGTCTGTAGTTCCAGTTCCAGGCAAACACCGAGGCAAATAATTAAATAAATAAATAAAAGTGTTTTTTTTTAAAAAAAAAAAATACATAGAAAACAATAGAGAAAAATCAAATGTCACCAACCACAGAGTAGATACAAATTTATTTGCTCCAGTTTTGTGAATGGTCAAACCCTACCTGTGCCTCAGCAGTGCTGTATTACAGATGTGTACACAGAGGCACATACACTAAGACCAACAATCAATAAGTGGGATCTCCTGAAGCTGGGAAGCTTCTATAAAGCCAAGGACACTGTCAATAGGACAAAATGACAGCCTACAGAATGGGAAAAGATTTTCACCAACCCTACAAGTGATAGAGGACTGATCTCTAAGATATATAAAGAGCTCAAGAATCTAGAGCCCAAAACCTTGAATAACCCAATCAAAAAATGGGGTTCAGATCTAAAAAGGGAATTCTCAGCAGAGGAATTACGAATGGCTGGAAGACACCTGAAAAAGTGCTCATCATCTTTAGCCATCAGAGAAATGCAAATCAAAACAACTTTGAGATACCACCTAACACCTGTTAGATTGGCTCAGATAAAAGGCACAGATGATAGCCTATGTTGGAGAGGATGTGGATCAAGGGGAACACTACTCCATTGTTGGTGGGAGTGTAAGCTTGTTCAGCCAATTTGGAATGCAATATGGTGGTTTCTCAGAAAACTGAGAATCAATCTCCCCAAGGACCCAGCAATACTACTTCTGAGTGTATACCCTAAAGAGGCACAGTCACACTCCAAAGGTATTAGCTCAACTATGTTCATAGCAGCATTATTTGTAATAGCAAGAACCTGGAAACAACCTAGATGTCCCTCAACTGAAGAATGGATTAACAAACTGTGGTACATCTACACAATGGAATACTACTCAGCAGTAAGAAAAAATGATATCCTAAAATTTGCAGGCAAATGGATGGATTTGG